>MU781101.1:0-36758 GCA_026770625.1 Nicotiana glauca
TATTACCGCTGAGTTGAAAGTACTCACTTTACTCCCTGCACCATGTGTGCAGATTCAGGTATTTTGGGAGCTGAGTTGAGCTCGTTGCTGTTTCGGAATTTATTGGAGTTGTCGAGGTAGCTGCCTGACGTCCGCAGGACCCGACTCCTTCACTATTTCTTTATTATTTTCCACAGTTTTGATCATTTTGTAGTATGGAGTTTTATTACTCTATATTGTTAGAGGCTCTAGACTCATGACCCCCAGGTCTTTGGGAGGTTATTCATTATGACTGTTCAAATGATATTCAAATAATTGGTTTGAGCTTCATGCTCGGGTTGAGAGTGTAAATGGTCGGGCTTGACTAGCAGTTATGTTGGGCGCCATCACGACCGGGATTTGGGGTCGTGACACTTAAATTTCATCAAATCAAAGCCTAAGATTAATCAAAACTTCCAAAACTCAGATTCGATCAAAAACCCGACCTAAACACCTCCGATTCAACTGAAATTTTGCACACAAGTCCAAAATCACCTAACGAAGCTACTGAAACTGTCGGAATTCCATTCCGACGCTTGGATCAAAATCTCACCTACCAACCGGAATTCGCCAAAATACTAACTTTTCCAATTCAAGCCTAATTCTGCACCGGACCTCCAATACCACTTCCGATCGCACTCCTAAGTCACAAATCATCCCCCGGAGCTAACTGAACCATCGAAATTTACATCCGAGCCCTCTAACTCATAAGTCAATGTCCGGTTGACTTTTCCAACTTAAGGCTTCTTAAAAGAGACTAAGTGTCTCATTTCTTATTAAAACCACTTCAAATCAACTCGATTACACAATATATGGATAATGAAGCATAAGGAAGCTGAAAATGGAAAATCGGAGCGGTAACTCATGAGACAACGGGTCGTGTCATCACATTCATAATCTAGAACGTATTACATAAATTGGAGGATTTATAATGTCAAAGGCATAATAGACTTTTCAGGTGAAAGTTTTATAAAATCTTGTCAAAGTGATTATCGTGATAACTAAACTATAGTAAAATAAGTTTTGTGTAACAAAATAAAGAAAAGATTTTATTTTGACACGATAATTACTTTGACAAGATAATCACTTTGACAAGATCTTATAAAACACAGGTACAAATTAAAAATAAAATCAATTAAGGAAAACTTTAATGTACGAATATATTATAAAAATAAGAAATAAAATAATATTAAATTATTTTAGTTATAAATAAAATAACTAGGTAAAAATATATTATATAGTATATAATATAGAAGATATTATATAAATATGAAGATTTATATAATATCAATGGCATAATAGATTTTTCAAGTAAAAATATAATAGAATCAAGCAAATATGATTTTTGTGATAACTATAGCAAAGTAAAATGATATTTGTGTATCAAAAAAAAAAAGAATAGTGTCTTTTGAAAAATTAACACAAAGTTGTAACAAAAAAAGTGACTTTTAAGTAACAAACACAAAAGTTCAATGTATATCAATAAAATTAACTCGATATTAAAACAAAACAAGGACATGTGACGACCCGACCTGTCACGACCCATTTTACCATAATAGGTCATGATGGCGCCTAACACCATTGTCAGGCCAGCCGATACGGAAATGAGATTAAGTTCTCATTTTACCTTAGCCAATAAACAGTTATACTAGATATTCGAATATAAAAGATAAGACCAGTAAAGATCATAAAGTGCTAAAATAGCAGTACAACCCCAAAATGAATGTCTACTACTGTGTGTGCCAGAACCTTGTGTCACAAGCTACGAGCGACTAGTAGAATATACACCAGAGAATAATACACTATCCTACTATCTGAATCAGGATAGACAGAAACAAAAGTACAAAGAGGACTTCTTCGGCTGCGGATCGGCATGAGAGAGAAGCAGCTCACCGTAGAAGTCCCCAAGCGTGCTCACTACTGCACGCCAAGATAATGTCCAGGTCCACCTGCCTCAAAGCCTGTACATTTAAGTACAGAAGCATATCATAAGTACATAAACCACATGTACTCAGTAAGTATCCCGTCTAATCTCGAAGAAGTAGAGACGAGAGGTCGACTTGATACTTACTAAGGTCAAGATAATATAATATAATAAAGTGAGATATACAGTATAGAGCATTTCCAATAACACAAGTTTAATAGAAGAGTCATATTTATGTTCTTGTCATAATTTAATTACCAGTTTTCCCTTTTTCATATTGAATGAGTGATCATGTCATAACTAAATGTAAGCATATAAATAATGCACAATCATGCCGAGGTCGACGGTCCACTCTAACAGAAAATAAATTGTGCACTGCCGAGGGTCGAACGGCATGAACCATAGATGCATCTATTATCACCGAGGCGATCGGCCTGATCCATAATCATCAACAAAATATCAAGAAAAGCACATAAGGCTCAATTACATAAAAGGGAACTTCTACCAAGGCTCAACAAACTCATATGTTCACTTTCATTTCCTCAAGTCTCTAGCAACCCATAATGATCATATTGGCAATTTAAAATAAGAGATATTCCCCAATTAGATATGATGTGGATCCTAAACTACCCGAACAATTATCATATAGTAGCTACGCACGAACTCTCGTCACCTAGTACGTACGTAGCCCCCGCATTTAGCAACAATTACTCATTTAAAAATCCTAAGGGGACAATTCTCTTTTACAAGGTTAGAAAGGAGACTCACCTCGCTCCAAAGTGCACTCCCAAAGTCCAAGAATGAGCCCAAGTCCTTAATTTGAAGCCGAACAATCCCAAACTAATCAAACGAAGTAAGAACTAGTAAATAAAGGCTTACAAGATCGAATTCTAACCATTTAAGCAAGTTCCCAACTATTAACATTAGTTTCCTAAATTCCGACCTCGGGCCCACGTGCCCGGATTCTGAGATTTTTCAAAGGAATTTGTTCTCTATCACCTAAGGATCACAAATATATGATTTCTAGTTCATTACATGGCAACTTATGTGATAAAACCTTAGTTTTCATTAAACCCTAGGTCTAGCTCAAGTCCCTTGATTTTACCTAATTTTTAGTGTTAAGTCTACCTAATGTTCATGTATTTGAACTAAAAGTGAGTGGGGATTACTTACCTTGCAATTTTATGTTGAAACCTCCTCTTTGGAATCACCAAAATTGCCTAAATGTTGAGAGAAATGTCAAAGAAATGAGTTTGGGTTCGTGTTAATGAACCCTTCTGCCCCCAGTGATTTCCGCTTCTGCGAAAGGAATCCCGCTTCTGCGAACATGGGCCGCTTCTGCGGAAATGGGCAAGGGGGGCCTGGGCCACTTCTGTGGACCTAACCTCGCTTCTGCGGTCCTAACCTCGCTTCTGCGAGGCCGCTTAAGTGGAAAGCCCACCGCTTCTGCGGTTCTGGGCTTGGGCGGATGGACCGCTTCTGCGACCAGGGGTCCGCTCCTGCGGTTTCCCCTGTGCCTGTCCCCTTCCGCTTCTACGATAAAACGACTGCTTCTGCGGTCTCGCTTCTGCGGTCCAAGAGCCGCAGAAGCGGTTATGACAGAAGCAGCAGATAAGGCTTTTCCTAAGTTTTCAACTTCACTCGAACCTCGACCATTTGATGCTCGGGGCTCCCGAGCCCCGCCCGAACATATCGACAAGTCTGAAATCATGAGGTGGACCTACTCGAACCCTCAAAATTCTTAAAACAATGCTAAATAAAAGAATCAACCCTAAAACCAAATGATTCAAATCATTGAACCTTCAAGTTCTAAATTTCCTCCTAATGGGTCAAAACGCCCTTAAACCACTCGGATTGACACCAAATTTTACAGGTAAGTCTTAACTGATATTTCGGACTTGTACCAAGTTTCGAAATCAAATCTGAACCCGATACCGAGGAAAACAGTAATTTTTTAATTTATTTAAATCTTTGAAACATAAACTTAAAAATTTCATATAGAAATTCATTACTCGGGCTAGGGACCTCGGAATTCGATTCCGGGCATACGCCCAGGTCCCATATTTTTCCCACGGACCCTCAGAAATTGTAAAATCACGATTCCGGGTCCGTTTCCCCAAAATATTGACCGAAGTCAAACTTGGCCTTTTTAAAGAAACTTAAAGAAGCAACTAGGCTTATTCTTGCTCAAAACTCTTCTACTTCCGAACCACCCATCCCCACAAGTCATAAATTAGCTAAAGCAAGTGCGGAAAGATTATTTAAGGTCACTGGCTTCGAAAATGCAAAACGACCAGTCGGGTCGTTACACTCTCCACCTCTTAAACAAACGGTCGTCCTTGAACGGACATAGAAAAGTACCTGGACTGCTGAATAAGTGGGGATATTTGCTTTGCATGTCCTCGTCAGACTCCCAAGTCGCCTCCTTGACCGGTTGGCCCCTCCACCGGACCCTTACCGCAGAAATCCTCTTAGACCTCAACTGGCGGTCCTGTCTATATACAATGGCAACTGGCTCCTCCTCATAGCCCAAGCTCTCGTCTAGCTGAATGGTACTGAAATCCAACACGTGTGAATAGTCGGCATGATACTTCCGAAGCATCGATACATGGAAAACTGGATGAACCCCTGATAAACTGGGAGGTAAAGCAAGCTCATAGGCAACCTCTCCAACTCGCCTCAACACCTCAAAGGGGCTAATAAACCTTGGGCTCAACTTGCCCTTCTTTTCGAACCTCATAATGCCCTTCATGGGCAAAACCTTCAAGAGAACCTTCTCACCAACCATAAATGATACATCGCGCGCCTTCTGATCCGCGTAACTCTACTGCCCGGACTGAGCTATACGGAGCCTCTCCTGGATCAACTTTACCTTATCCAAGGCATCCTGAACCAAATCTGTGCCAAGCAACTTAGCCTCATCAAGCTCAAACCACCCGATAGGAGAACGACAACGCCGACCATATAATGCCTCATACGGGGCCATCTGTAAGCTGGACTGATAGCTGTTATTATATGCAAATTCCGCCAAGGGTAAGAACTGATCCCACTGCCCTCCAAAGTCAATCACACATGCTTTAAGCATATCCTCTAAAATCTGAACTGTTCGCTCTGACTGCCCGTCGGTCTGAGGATGGAATGTCATGCTGAGCTCCATGAGAGTCCCCAACTCACTCTGAACAGCTCTCCAAAAATGGAAAGTGAACTGAGGGCCTCTGTCTGATATGATGGAGACCGGAACACCGTGCAACCTCACTATCTCCCGAATGTAAATCTAGGCATATCTCTCCACCGTATAAGTAGTCGCCACTGGAATGAAGTGGGACGACTTGGTCAATATATCCACAATAACCCATACTGAATCAACCTTCCGCTAAGTCCGCAGCAACCCAACCACGAAGTCCATGGTGATGCGCTCCCACTTCCATTGCGGAATGGGCATTCGCTGAAGTAGGCCACCTGGCCTCTGGTGCTCATATTTGACCTGCTGGAAATTCAAACATTTAGCTGCATACTCTGCAATGTCCTTCTTCATCCTCCACCACCAGTAATGCTGCCTCAAGTCACGATACATCTTCATGGCACCTGGATGAATGGAGTACCTCGAACTGTGGGCCTCCTCTAGAATCCTCTCTCGCAAGCCATCAACATTAGGAACACATACACGGCCCTGAAGCCATAACACACCATCCTCGCCAATAGAAATATCCTTGGCACCTCCCTGAAGTACCGTCTCTCTGAGAGCTTCCAAATGTGGATCATCGAACTGTCGGGCCTTAATCTGCTCCAATAACGAAGACTGAGCAACCACACATGCTAGAACTCGGCTGGGCTCTGAAATGTCCAATCTCACAAGTCTGTTAACTAAAGACTGAATGTCCAAAGCTAATGGTCTCATCTCAGCAGGAACGAATGCCAAGCTACCCATACTCTCTGCCTTCCTACTCAAGGCATCCGCGACCACATTTGCCTTGCCTGGATGATAAAGGATGGCAATGTCATAATCCTTAAGTAACTCAAGTCACCTGCGCTGCCTCAAATTAAGATCCCTCTGCTTGAACAAATGCTGCAAGCTACGATGGTCTGTATAAACCTCATATGACACTCCATATAAATAATGCCTCTATATTTTAAGAGCATGAACAATCGCCGCTTACTCTAGATCGTGCATAGGGTAATTTTTCTCATGAACCTTCAGCTGACGTGAAGCATATGCAATAACTCGCCCCTCTTGCATCAATACGCATCCCAAGCCAACGCGAGAAGCGTCGCAATACACTGTATATATCCCTGAGCAGGAAGGCAATACAAGAACTGGTGTCGTGGTCAAAGCCGTCTTTAGCTTCTGGAAGCTCTCCTCACAATCATTGGACCAACAGAATGGAGCACCCCTTTGGGTCAGTCTGGTCAGAGGTGATACAATAGATGGAAAGCCCTGCATGAATCGCCAATAATAACCTGCTAACCCTAAGAAACTCCTGATCACGGTCACTGAAGTAGGACGTGGCCAACTCTAAACTGCCTCAATCTTCTTGGAATCCACTTTAATACCCTCTCCTGACATTACATGCCCCAAGAATGCTACCGACTCCAGCCAAAACTTGCACTTGGAGAACTTAGCATAAAGCTTCTGCTCTCGCAAGGTCTGAAGCACTACTCTCAAATGCTGCTCGTGCTCCCCCAGGCTACGCGAGTATATCAAGATGTCATCAATGAAGACGATAACAAAGGAATCAATATAGGGCCTGAACACTCTGTTCATCAAGTCCATAAATGTTGTTGGGGCATTAGTCAAGTTAAATGACATCACCAGGAACTCATAGTGGCCATATCTGGTCCTGAATGCGGTCTTCGGAACATCTGAATCCTGAATCTTCAGCTAATGATACCCTGACCTCAGGTCAATCTTAGAGAACACCTTAGCACCCTGCAGTTGGTCAAACAAATCATTGATACGGGGCAATGGATACTTGTTCTTGATGGTGACTTTGTTCAACTGGCGGTAATCAATGCATATCTGCATGGTCCCATCCTTCTTCTTTACAAATAACATTGGTGCACCCCACGGTGATACACTGGGCCTAACAAACCCCTTTTCTAGCAACTCCTCCAACTGCTCCTTTAGCTCCTTATGATCTATACGGTATGGCGGGATAGATATAGGCTGAGTGCCTAGAGTCAAATCAATACAGAAATAAATATCACGATTCGGAGGCATGCCAAGAAGATCAGAAGGGAAAACATCGGCGAACTCTCAAACTACTAGCACTGAATCAATCGTCGGAGACTCTGCGGTGGTGTCTAAAACATAAGCTAGATAAGCCAAACACCCTTTCTCAACCATGCGCTGAGCCTTCAGGAAAGAAATGACCCTGCTAGGCGTATCAACTATGGAACCCTTCCACTCCAATCTCGGCAACCCTGGTATCGCTAGAGAAACAGTCTTGTTATGGCAATCTAGAACGACGTGATATGGAGAAAACCAATCCATGCCCAGGATAACCTCAAAATTCGATCATATCGAGCAACAGAAGATCTACTCTAGTCTCATAACCACAGATAGTAACCACACAAGACCGGTAGATCCGGTTCACAACCATAGAATCACCCACAAGAGTGGACATGTGAACAGGAACACCTAAAGGCTTAGGAAAAATAGCCAGGAAACAAGCAAACAGAGACGATACATATGAATAAGTAGACCCTGGATCAAATAATACCGATGCATCTCTACCGCTCATGAAAATAATACCTGTGATGACGGCATCTAAGGCCAATGCATCTGGCCTGGCTGGAAGAGCATAGAAGCTGGAGCACTGGTTGTCTGGCCTCCAACTGACTGAGTAGTAGCTGGCTGACCTCTCCCTGTCTCGCCTCTACCGTTGGAACGGCCTCTACCAGTCTGCTCTCCACCTCTAGGCGGCTGGGCCGCTGGTGCTGGAGTCATGGGCTGCTGCCCCTGCTGTACTGTCTTGCCCCTAAGTCTGGGGCAGTATCTCCTCATGTGGCCTGTGTCCCCACACTCAAAACAATAAGGTGCGGCGGCCTGCTGTCCGGATGGTTGACCCTAAATACCAGAAGGCCCACTAGAAGAAGCCTGAATAGCCGGCGAGCGGTAAGAACTCTCCGGCATAGCACAGATATAAGAACCGAAAGACTTCGGAGGACCTGAATACCCACTGGATGAACCCCGCAACAAACCTCCGTACTCTCTCTGCCTCTGTGGGAAGTATCATGAGTGCATGGCGAGACAACTCTAAGAACCTCGCCTCATAGTCGGTCACTGACATATGACCCTGCTCCAGATACTCAAACTGATGACGTAGCTCTTTCCTCTTAGAGGGTGGAATATACCGATCAAGGAACAACTGAGTAAACTGACCCCAAGTGAGGGGAGGAGGGCCTGCTGGCCTGCTAAGTAAGTAAGACTGCCACCATCTAGGGGCCTTGCCCTCCAGCTGAAAAGTAGTGAAGTCGACTCCATGAGACTCCAATATCCTCATGTTGTGCAGTCTATCCCTGCACCTGTCAATGAAATCCTGGGCATCCTCATGACGCTCGCCCCCGAAGACTGGAGGGTGCAACCTGGTCCATCTATCTAACAACTTCTGCGGATCGCTGTCCATAACTGGCCTGGGCTGGGGTACCGCTGCAGCAACTGGCTGAGCCCCCTCCATGAGTAGTGCACCCGGAGTATGATAAACTGCGGATGTATGACCTGGAGCCTGTGCGGTAGGGGTCTGTGCTCCCCCTCCTGCCTGTGAGGTAACTGGATCTGCTAGAAATAAACCAGCCTGAGTCATGGTGTCCATGAACCAAAGCATACAGCCCATGACCTCCTGAAATCCCGGTGCAGTCATGAAATCCACCAGAGCAGGCACAGATGCGGGCACCTCGCCCTTCTCCTCAACAGTGGGATCCCTCGTAGGACTTGCTGGTGGTGCATCTGGAATAGCTTTGGGACGCCTGCGTCCCCTACCACGGGCCGATGCCCTCTCCCGGCCTCTCCCTCGGCCTCTATCAATAGGGGGGAGCAGCTCCTCCTGGGTTTGGAATGTCGGCAGTACGAGTCCTCACCATCTGTGAGAGAATAGAAGAGGAAACTTAGTACACTGACCACTGCACGATGGAAAATGAATAAAGAGTAGTCTTTCCTAACACCCTATAGCCTCTCAAAGATAAATACAGACGTCTTCATACCGATCTGCAAGACTCTATTAAGTTTGCCCATAACTCGTGAGACCTACGTGAACCTCGTGCTCTGATACCATGTTGTCACGACCCATTTTACCATAATAGGTCATGATGGCGCCTAACACTATTGTCAGGCCAGCCGATGCGGAAATGTGATTAAGTTCTCATTTTACCTTAGCCAATAAACAGTTATACTAGATATTTGAATATAAAAGATAAGACTAGTAAAGATCATAAAGTGCTAAAATAGCAGTACAACCCCAAAATGAATGTCTAATACTGTGTGTGCCAGAACCTGGTGTCATAAGCTACGGACGACTAGTAGAATATACACCAGAGAATAATACACTATCCTACTGTCTGAACCAGGATAGACAGAAACAAACGTACAAGAAAGGACTTCTTCGGCTACGGATCGGCATAAGAGAGAAGCAGCTCACTGTAGAAGTCCCCAAGCGTGCTCACTGCTGCACACCAGGATAATGTCCAGATCCACCTGCCTCAAAGCCTGTATGTTTAAGTACAGAAGCATAGCATGAACACATAAACCACATGTACTCAGTAAGTATCCTGTCTAATCTCGAAGAAGTAGAGACGAGAGGTCGACTTGATACTTACTAAGGTCAAGATAATATAATATAATAAAGTGAGATATACAACATAGAGCATTTCCAATAACACAAGTTTAATAGAAGAGTCGTATTCATGTTCTTGTCATAATTTAATTACCAGTTTTCCCTTTTTCATATTGAATGAGTGATCATGTCATAACTAGATGTAAGCATATATATTATGCACAATCATGGCGAGGTCGACGGCCTGCTCCAACAGAAAATAAATTGTGCATTGCCGAGGGTCGAGCGGCACGAACCATAGATGCATCTATTATCACCGAGGCGATCGGCCCGATCCATAATCATCAACAAAATATCAAGAAAAGCACATAAGGCTCAATTACATACAAGGAAACTCCTACCAAGGCTCAACAAACTCATATGTTCACTTTCATTTTCTCAAGTCTCTAGCAACCCATAATGATCATATTGGCAATTTAAATTAAGAGATATTCCCCAATTATAAATGATGTGGGTCCTAAACTACCCGAACAATTATCATATAGTAGCTACGCACGGACTCTCATCACCTAGTACGTACGTAGCCCCCGCATTTAGCAACAATTACTCATTTAAAAATCCTAAGGGGAAAATTCCCTCTTACAATGTTATAAAGCAAACTCACCTCACTCTAAAGTGCACTCCCAAAGTCCAAGAACGAGCCCAAGTCCTTAATTCGAAGCCGAACAATCCCAAACTAATCAAACGAAGTAAGAACTAGTAAATAAGGGCTTACAAGATCGAATTCTAACCATTTAAGCAATTTCCCAACCATTAACACTAGTTTCCTAAATTCTGACCCCGAGTCCACGTGCCCGGATTCCGAGATTTTTCAAAGGAAGTTGTTCTCTATCACCTAAGGATCACAAATATATGATTTCTAGTTCATTACATGGAAACTTATGTGATAAAACCTTAGTTTTTATTAAACCCTAGGTCTAGCTCAAATCCCTTGATTTTACCTAATTTTTAGTGTTAAATCTACCTAATGTTCATGTATTTGAACTAAAAGTGAGTGAGGATTACTTACCTTGCAATGTTATGTTGAAACCTCCTCTTTGGAATCACCAAAATTGCCTAAGTGTTGAGAGAAATGTGAAAGAAATGAGTTTGGGTTCATATTAATGAACCCTTCTGCCCCGAGTGATTTCCGCTTCTGCGGAAGGAATCCCGCTTCTGCGAAAGGAATCCCGCTTCTGCGGGTTCCGCTTCTACGGACATGGGATACTTCTGCAAAAATGGACAAGGGGGGCCTAGGCTGCTTCTGCGGTCCTAACGTCGCTTCTGCGAGGCCGCTTAAGCGGAAAGCCCACCGCTTCTGCGGTTCTGGGCCTGGGCGGATGGACCGCTTCTGCGGTCAGGGGTCCGCTCCTGCAATTTTCCCTGGGCCTGGCCCCTTCGCTTCTACGAAAAAAGACCGCTACTGTGGTCTCTCTTCTGTCGTCCAAGAGCCACAGAAGCGGTTATGACAGAAGCAGCAGATAAGGCGGCCTTTCCTAAGTTTTCAACTTCACTCGAACCTCGACCATTTGACGCTCGAGGCTCCCGAACCCCGCCCGAACATATCGAAAAGTCTGAAATCATGAGGCGGACCTACTCAAATCCTCAAAACTCTTAAAAAAATGCTAAATCAAAGAATCAACCCCAAAACCAAATGATTCAAATCATTGAACCTTCAAGTTTTAAATTTCCTCCTAACAGGTCAAAACGCCCTTAAACCACTCGGATTGACACCAAATTTTACAGGTAAGTCTTAACTAATATTTTGAACTTGTACCAAGTATCAGAATTGAAAACCAAACCCGATACCGAGGAAAACAATAATTCCTTAGTTTATTTAAATCTTTAAAACTTAAACTTAACAATTTCATATAAAAATTCATTACTCGGGCTAGGGACCTCGGAATTCGATTCCGGTCATACGCCCAGGTCCCATATTTTCTCACGTACCCTTAGAAATTGTCAAATCACGATTTCGGGTCCGTTTTCCCAAAACGTTGACCAAACTCAAACTTGGCCTTTTTAAAGAAACTTAAAAAAGCAACTGGGCGTATTCTTGCTCAAAACTCTTCTACTTCCGAACCACCCATCCCCACAAGTCATAAATTAGCTAAAGCAAGTGTATAAAGTATTATTTAAGGGAACAGGGTTCGAAAATGCAAAACAACCAGTCGGGTCGTTACACGACCCGTCGTCTTATGAGTTACCGCTCCGTTTTTCTCATTTTCTGCTTCTTTATGCTTCATTATCAGTGTTTTGTGTGATCGAGTTGGTTTGGATTGATTTTAAAAGGAAATAAGACACTTAGTCTTTTTAAAGAAGGCTTAGTTTGGAAAAGTTAACCGGATATTGACTTATGTGTTAGAGGGCTTGGATATGAATTCCGATGATTTGGTTAGATTTGGGGAATAATTTGTGACTTAGGAGTGTGATCGGAAGTGATTTTGAAGGTTCGGTGTAGAATTAGGCTTGAAATGGCGAAATTAGTATTTTGGTGATTTCTGATTCATAGGTGAGATTTTGATCCGAGGGTCGGAATGGGATTCTGAGAGTTATTGTAGCTTCGTTATGTGACTTGGGATGTGTGTGCAGAATTTTAGGTTATTCGGAGGTGGTTTGGTTGTGTTTTTGATCAAATGCGTGATTCGGAAGTCTTAGAAGAACTTAGGCTTGAATCTGATGTAATTTGAAGGTTTTGGTGTTGCTTGAGGTGTTTTGATGATTGGTACATGGTTGAATGAGGTTTTAGGAGGTGTTGGTGCTTTTGGTTGAGGTCTCGAGGGCTTCGGGATGATTTCGAATGGCTAACGGGAAGAATTTGGACTTGTGTCATTGCAGAAAAATTTGTTGTTGCTGGTATTTCCGCACCTGCGGAAAGGGGACCGCAGGTGCGAAGGGGAGGCCTCAGGTGCGAGATTGGGCGGGGCCAGCTGTTTCTACAGAAGCAAACAAGGAGCCGCATCTGCGAAGCCATAGATGCGGAAAGTTGGTCGCAGATGCGGGTTAGGGGAGTAATGCTGGAGCCGCAGATGCAGCTACTGGACCGCAGATGCAGTCAGGCGAATTTAATGAAGTTCTGCAGATGCGGAGTATAGACCATAGAAGCGGTACCTCAGAAGCGGATTTTGGACCGCAGATGCAATTTTGCCTGGGCAGAAGGTATTTAAGTTCTTCTTCGCGAAATTTGAAAGGTTTATCATTTCTAACTTCGGACTTGGAGAATTGTGGGCAATTTTGAAGAGGGATTTCAAGGAGCTTCGATAAGGTATGGATTTTTGGACACAAAACACGATTCTATGGTGCTATTTCATGGATTAGGACCGAAAACTTAAGAAATTAATGGACAAAAATGGTGGTCTAGGGCTTGAACTTAAGAGGGCAAAAATTGGTGATTTTAAGGGTCAATTGAACTCCGATTCTTGTGTTTTTGATATGTATAAACTCGGGGGGAGATAAAGAGTCTATTGATGTGAAAATTTCTGTGTTTCGAGAAGTGGGCCCGGGGATCGGGTTTTCTAATTTTGGGAATTTTGATATTTTCGATTGTTTTTGCTTAGGTGTTGTTCCCTTAGCCTATTGTAACGTATTCTTTCTGGTTTTGGTCAGATTCGACGCGCGAGGAGGCCGATTTGAGAGGCAAAGGCATAGCGAGCTAGAGTTTTGGCCGGATTGAGGTGAGTAATAGATGTAAATTATGTCCTGAGGGTTTGAAACCCCGGATTTGCACATCATAGTGCTATATTGAGGTGGCTTGCACGTCAGATAGCAAGTGTGGGGTACAACACTGTTGGGGATTGTGACTTGGTCCGTCTTGATTGATGAATTTAATGCGCATTTGACCTAAATTTACTTGTTATCGTCATATTTGGGCTTCATGCCAACTGTTTGAACCCCTTCAGGGATTGCTACTACTATTTTGAACTCAGTCCTACTATTTAATATTGTTTTACGTATGCAGCCACTTTTACGCAGATTTAAAAAAAATAATATTTCTAATGATGTTTTGACTGAGAATTATTATATTATTGTGGCCCGATGGGCTTATGTGATTTCTGGACTAAGTATGGGATCAGGCTGTGCGCCGCAGCAGTATTATATTGATATTGATATGAGGCCGAGGGCCTAGTTGATGCCACGAGATGACTTGATATTGTGTTTGGGCCGTAAGGGGCCCCTCCCGGAGTCTGCACACCCCCAGTGAACGCCGTTGATGATAAATAAATAGATCGGGCTGCACGCCGCAGTTGGTACTAGAGGGTACCATATTATGTGCTGATTATCTTTCTATATCTATCGCTTAATTGCTTATTTGTCGTAGCATTTCTACATTTTGATTTTATTGTTTTATTGATTCCATTCTACTTGATTTAACTGTCGCACTATAGATTACTTTGTGTTTTTCCATGATTTATTATTCTCAATCTTTATTTTAATTTTTATTACTCACTGGGTCGGAGTACTCACATTACTCCCTGCACCTTGCGTGCAGATCCAGGTGTATATGAGGCTGAGTGAGGATTTTTTTGCTGAGCAGCACATATCCGAGAGCATCGAGGTAGCTGCAATGGCGTCTGCAGCCCTGATCTCTCCCTTCTATCTTTTATTTTATTTCTTATTCCCTAGACTACTATGCGTTAGGTTGATAAACATGTATTAAAGGCTCAGACTTATGACACCGGATCCTTATGGGCTATGTAGTATGTTTTTATTTAATATTTCGCATGTTAAACTCTTATTTCAGACTTCTAGTATCATGAATTGGTAATTTATCTATGTTAATTAATAATGAACTATAAAAGGAATTGGGTTAAGGTTTTTAATTGTTTGGGGTTGCCTAGCATTGTGTTAGGCGTCATCACGACCAGGGTTGGGGTCGTGACAAGTTGGTATCAGAGCCTAGTTTACTTGGTCTCCCAAGTCATGAGCCGGTTTAGTAGAGTCTCGCAGATCGGTACGGAGATATCTGTATTTATCCTCAAGAGGCTACAGAACCTTTAGGAAAAACTTCGTCTTCTTGAAATTCTTGTCATGCGAACTTGTTGATTCAAGTACTAAACTTCTTTTTATTCTATTCTGTCACAGATGGTGAGGACTCGTGCTACTGGACGAAGCGGACGAGCTCCAGTACCACCCACTGAGGCCACCAGAGGTCGTGGACGCGATCGTGGTCGTGGCATAGGTAGAGTAGCCTGGGCAGCACCTGTTGATCCACCAGTTGCCCCTGCTCAAGATCAGGCTCCAGCTGTAGATACTCCAGCAACACCTGTTCAGGCACCAGCTGTGCCTATCGTGATTCCGGGTCTTCAGGAGGCATTGGCACAGATCTTATCAGTTTGCACTAGCCTGGCTCAGGCAGTTTTAGCCACCACCGCAGCAGTTGCTTCACAGGCCGGGGGCGGCAATCAGACCTCTGCTGCTTGTACACCTGAGCAGGCAGTGCAGGGATTTCAAATACCGGGAGTACCTCCAGCTCAGCCGGTTGCACCAGTTCAGGACTTCGTGGTTTCAGCTATACTAGACAATGAGTTGCGTCGTCTTGGGAGGTTTGGTAGGCTCTAGTCTCCGATATTCAGTGGTGCTGAGGGAGAGGATGCCCAGGGTTTTCTTGACAAGTGTCAGTGTATGCTCCGTACAGCAGTGATTCTTGAGCCTAGTGGTGTGGCATTTACCATCTTCCAATTCTTGGGGGCTGCTTTTACTTGGTGGGAGGATTTTGAGAGGCGTAGGCCTTTCGGTGCAACGCCCCTTTCTTGGCAGCAGTTCTCTGCTCTTTTCCTGGAGAAGTATGTACCTCGATCCCGCAGAGAGGAGCTGCATAGGCAGTTTGAGTGGTTGACGCTGGGGGATATGACCGTGACTCAGTACGAGATGAGGTTTTTACAGTTGGCCCATCAAGCTATTTGGATGATTCCATCAGATCTTGAGAGGATCAGGAGATTTGTGGATGGCCTTAACTACCATCTCCGTATTCCGATGACTAGAGAGAGAGTATTGGGTGCTACGATTGAGGATGTGGTGGATATCGCTCGTGAGATCGATTTAGTTTTCCATCAAGAGCGAGAGGAGAGGGAGGCCAAAAGGCCTCATGGATCGGGTAGTTACAGTGGCGCTCCTTCGAGGGACAAGTTCCAGCATGGTAGAGGTCGTTCTTTTAGGCCTGCACAGTCGGCCCATCCAGAGTATCGTGGGGCATCTTCAAGCTGTGGTCATCATGGGTCTCAGCAGGCTAGTCTTCACTCGGTGCCCTCCCAGCTCAGAGCTTATCTCATGCCCCATCAGCTCAGGGTTCTTCTGCGCCGAGTGCATCTGTTAGCCACTCCGGTGTGAGGGATTCCCTTCAGTCCCCATCTCCAGCACTGGTGAGTTGTATAAGTGCAGAGAGTTTGGGCATATGAGGAGGCAGTGTCCTCGAATTCGTGGTGGTCAATCTCAGTAGAGGGATCAGCCCTCGATTTTTGCACCAGTTACTTCATCACCCGCCCAGCTAGACAGGGGTGGAGGTCAGGCAGCCAGGGGTCGCCCCAGAGGTGGAGGTCGATCAGGCGGCGTCCAGGCTCATTTTTATGCTATTCCAGGCAAGACAAATGCCATTGCTTTAGACGCAGTCATTACAGGTATTATTTCAGTCTGCCACAGAGATGCCTCTGTATTGTTTGATCTTGGTTCCACCTATTCATATGTATCTTCATATTTTGCTCATTATTTGGGTACACCCCGGGAGTCTCTTTCTTTACCTGTTCATGTGTCTAACCCATGGGCGATACTGTTGTTGTGGACCATATGTACTGGTCATGTGTTGTGATCATTGGGGGTCTGGAGACCCGAGTTGATCTATTGCTATTGAGCACGATGGACTTTGATGTTATTTTGGGCATGGATTGTTTATCTCTGTGTCATGCTATTCTAGATTGTCATGCTAAGACAGTCATTTTGGCTATGCCGGGTGTACCGCGGATCGAGTGGCGTGGTGTGACTGATTATGTTCCGAGTATAGTGATATCTTTCTTGAAGGCCCAACATATGATTGGGAAGGGTTGGCTGTCATATTTAGCCTTTGTGCGGGATGTTGGAGCTGAAACTCCTAGCATCAGGTATATTGATTTTGGTATTGATTTAGTGTCGGGCACTCAGCCCATCTCTATTTTGCCATATCGTATGGCACCATGGAGTTGAAAGAATTGAAGGAGCAGCTTTAGGAACTCCTAGATAGGGGGTTCATTCAGCCTAGTGTGTCACCTTGGGGTGCGCCAGTTCTGTTTGTGAAGAAGAAGGATGGCACAATGAGAATGTGCATCGATTATAGGCAATTGAACAAGGTAACAATTAAGAAAAAGTATCCCCTGCCTCGTATTAATGATTTATTTGACCAGCTTCAGGGAGCGAGGGTGTTTTTCAAGATTGATCTCCGTTCGGGTTATCACCAGTTGAATATCAGGGATTCAGATATTCATAAGACTGCTTTCAGGACTAGATATGGTCACTATGAGTTTCTTTTCATGTCTTTCGGGCTGACCAATGCCCCAGTAGCGTTCATGCATTTGACAAATAGCGTATTTTAGCCTTATCTGGATTTGTTCGTAATTATTTTCGTTGATGATATTCTGGTGTACTCGTGTAGTCAGTAGGAGCACGCAGAGCATTTGCGAGTGGTATTGCAGAGATTGAGGGAGGAGAGGCTTTATGCAAAGTTCTCCAAGTGTGAGTTTTGGCTCGGTTCAGTGGCTTTCTTGGGGGCACGTGGTGTCCAGCGAGGGTATTCAGGTGGATCCAAGGAAGATAGAGGCGGTTCAGAGTTGTCCTAGACCGTCCTCAGCCACAGAGATTCGTAGATTCCTTGGTTTGGCGGGTTACTATCAACGGTTTATTCAGGATTTCTCCTCTATTGCATCGCCCTTGACCAAGTTGACTCAAAAGGGTGCTTCATTTGTATGGTCGGACGAGTGTGAGGAGAGCTTTCAGAAGCTCAAGACAGCTTTGACCACAGCTCCAGTATTAGTTTTTCCATCAGCTTCGGGTTCATATATCGTATATTGTGATGCTTCGCGAGTTGGGATTGGTTGTGTATTGATGCAGGAGGGTAGAGTTATTGCTTATGCTTCTCGTCAGTTAAAGCCCCATGAGAAGAACTACCATGTTCATGATTTGGAGTTGGCTGCCATAGTTCATGTATTGAAGATTTGGAGGCATTACTTGTATGGCGTATCCTGTGAGGTATTCACTGATCATCGCAGTCTTCAGCATTTGTTCAAGCAAAAGGACCTTAATTTGAGGCAGTGGAGGTGGCTAGAGTTGCTTAAGGATTATGATATTACTATTTTGTATCATCCGAGAAAGGCCAATGTAGTGGCCGATGCTTTGAGCCGAAAGGCAATGAGTATGGGGATCTTGGCGTACATTCTAGTAGAGGAGAGGCCATTTGCAATTGATGTTCAGGCCTTGACCAATCGGTTTGTGAGATTAGATATTTTGGAGCCCAGTCGGGTGTTAGCTTGTGTGGTTTCTCGGTCTTCCTTATATGATCGCATCAAAGAGCGCCAGTATGATGATCCGCATTTGCTTGTCCTTAAGTACAAGGTTCAGCATGATGATGCCAAAGATGTGACCATTGATGATGATGGTGTGATGAGGATGTAGGGCTAGATTTGCGTGGCCAGTGTGGATGGGCTTCGGGAGTTGATATTGGAGGAGTCCCATATCTCGTGGTATTCCATTCATCCGGGTGCCGCGAAGATGTATCAGGATCTTAGAGAGCACTATTGGTGGCAGATAATGAAGAGAGATATTGTGGAGTTTCTAGCTCGGTGTCTCAATTGTCAGCAGGTGAAATATGTGCATCAGAGACCGGGTGGCTTGCATCAGCAAATGGTTATTCCCGAGTGGTAGTGGGAGAGGATCACTATAGATTTTGTTACCAGACTCCCACAGACTTTGAAGAAATTTGATGCTATTTGGTGATTATAGACAGGCTGACCAAGTCCGCACACTTCATTCCTGTTTGTACTACTTATTCTTCTAAGCGGCTGGTAGAGATTTATATTCAGGAGTTTGTTCGGTTGCATGTTGTCCCAGTTTCCATCATATCAGATCGGGGCACTCAGTTTACCTCTCAGTTTTGGCAGACTATTCAGCGAGAGTTGGGTACTCAGGCTGTGGCCTTTCACCCTCAAACGAACTGGCAGTCCGAGCGCACCACTCAGATACTAGAGGATATGCTACGCGCCTGTGTTATGGACTTCAGAGGGTCATGGGATCGATTTCTACCGCTTGTAGAGTTTGCCTACAACAACAGCTACCAGTCGAGCATTCAGATGGCTCTGTATGAGGCCTTGTATGCGAGGCGGTGTAGATCTCCAGTTGATTGGTTCGAGCCCAGTGAGGCTAGGCTATTGGGGACAGATTTGGTCTAGGATGCATTATAGAAGGTGAAGGTGATTCGGGAGAGGCTCCATACAGCGCAGTCGAGATAGAAGAGTTATGCGGACAGGAAGGTTCGAGATGTATCCTACATGGTTGGTGAGAAGGTCCTGTTGAAGGTTTCACCCACAAAGGGTGTTATGAGATTCGGAAAGAAGGGGAGGTTGAGTCCGGAGTTCATTGGTCCTTTTGAAGTACTTCGGAGGATTGGGGAGGTGGCTTATGAGCTTGCCTTGCCACCCATCTTGTCGAGCGTGCATCCAGTTTTTCATGTTTCTATGCTCCAAAAATATATTGGAGACCCATCCACGTTCTGGATTTCAGAACAGCTCAGTTGGAGGGTTATTTGACTTATGATGTAGAGCCAACAGCCATTATGAATCGTCAGATTCGAAAGTTGAGGTCAAAGGATGTTGCTTCGGTGAAGGTGCAGTAGAGAGGTCGGCCCGTGGAGGAGGCTACCTGGGAGACCGAGCGGGAGATGCGGAGCAGACCCTTACCTATTTGAGGCTTTAGGTATGTTTCTTGACTCGCTCGAGGACAAGCATTGGTTTAAGTTGGTGAGGATGTGATGACCTGACCCGTCATCTCATGAGTTACCTCTCCATTTTCCCCATTTTCAGCTTCTTATGCTTCATTATCAGTGTCTCATGTGATCGAGTTGGTTGGGATTGATTTTAGAAGGAAATGAGACACTTAGTCTCTTTAAAGAAGGCTTAGTTTGGAAAAGTCAATCGGATGTTGATTTATGTATTAAAGGGCTCGGATATGAATTCCGATGATTTGATTAGCTTTGGGGAATGATTTGTGACTTAGGAGTGTGATCGGAAGTTATTTTGGAGGTCCGGTGTAGAATTAAGCTTGAATTGGCGAAATTTGTATTTCAGTGATTTTTGGTTGATAGGTAAGATTTTGATCCGAGGATCGGAATGGACTTCGAGAATTGTTGTAGCTTCGTTATGTGATTTGGGATGTGTATGCAGAATTTCAGGTCATTCGGAGGTGGTTTGGTTGGGTTTTTGATCAAATGCGTGATTCAGAAGTCTTAGAAGAACTTAGGCTTAAATCCGATGTAATTTGATGGTTTTTTTGTTGTTTGAGGTATTTTTATGATTGGAACAAGTTTGAATGAGATTTTAGAAGGTGTTGGTGCTTTTGGTTGAGGTCCCGGGGGCCTCGAGGTGATTTCGGATGGCTAAAGGGAAGAATTTGGACTTGTGTCATTGCAGAAAAATGTGTTGTTGCTGGTATTTCCGCACCTACGGAAAGGGGACCGCAGGTGCGAAGGGGAGGCCGCAGGTGCAAGATTGGTTGGGGGCAGCTGTACCCGCAGAAGCGTACGAGGAGCCACATCTGCGAAGCCGCAGATGCGGAAAGTTGGTCGCAGATGCAGGTTAGGGAAGTAAAGCTTGAACCGCATATGCGGATTGGGAGCCGCAGATGCGGCTACTGGAACGCAGATGCGACCAGGCGGATTTAATGAAGTTCCACAGATGTGGAGTATAGACCGCAGAAGCGGATTTTGGACCGCAGGTGCGATTTTGCCTGGGCATAAGGTATTTAATTTCTTCTTCGCGAATTTTGAAGGGTTTATCATTTCTAACTTCGGACTTGGAGAATTGTGGGCGATTTTGAAGAGGGATTTCAAGGATATTCGATAAGGTATGGATTTTTGGACCCAAAACACGATTCTATGGTGCTATTTCATGGATTAGGACAGAAAACTTAAGAAATTAATGGACAAACATGGTGGTTTAGGGCTTGAACTTAAGAGAGCCAAAATTGGGGATTTGAAGGGTCAATTGAACTCCGATTCTTGTGTTTTTGATATGTATAAACTCAGGGGGAGATAATGAGTCTATTGATGTGAAAATTTCTGAGTTTCGAGAAGTAGGCCCGGGGCTCAGGTTTTGCTAATTTCGGAAATTTTAAAATTTTTCGATTGTTTTCGCTTGGGTATTGTTCCCTTAGCCTACTGTAACGTATTCGCTCTGGTTTTGGTCAGATTCGATGCGCGAGGAGGCCTATTTGAGAGGTAAGGGCATAGCGAGCTAGAGCTTTGGCCGGATTGAGGTGAGTAATAGATGTAAATGATGTCCTGAGGGTTTGAAACCCCATATTTGCACATCGTAGTGCTATATTGAGGTGACTTGCACGCCGGATAGCGAGTATGGGGTGGAGCACCGTTGGGGATTGTGACTTGGTCCGTCCTGATTGATGAATTTACTGCGCATTTGACTGAAATTTACTTGTTATCATCATATTTGGGCTTCGTGCAAACTGTTTGAACCCCTTCGGGGATTGCTACTACTGGTTTCTCACCATTTTGACACATTAATTGAACTCAGTCCTACTATTTAATACTGTTTTACAAATTCAACCACTTTTACCCAAATTTTAAAAAAAATGATATTTCTAATGATGTTTTGGCTGAGAATTGTTATATTATTGTGGCCCGAGGGGCTTATGTGATTTCTGGACTGAGTATGGGATCGGGTTGTGTGTCGCAGCAATATTAAATTGATATTGATATGAGGCTGAGGGCCTAATTGATGCCACGAGATGGCTTGATATTGTGTTTGGGCCGTAAGGGGCCCCTCC
Organism: Nicotiana glauca; assembly: GCA_026770625.1. Taxonomy (NCBI): domain Eukaryota; kingdom Viridiplantae; phylum Streptophyta; class Magnoliopsida; order Solanales; family Solanaceae; genus Nicotiana; species Nicotiana glauca. The sequence goes on from MU781101.1 coordinate 21,766, forward strand.
CGGAGTCTGCACACCCCTAGTGAGCGTCGTCGACGATAAATAAATGGATCGGGCTACACGCCATAGCGGGTACTAGAGGGTACCATATTATGTGCTGATTATCTTTCTATATCTGTCGCTTAATTGCTTATTTGCCGTAGCATTTCTACATTTTGATTTCATTATTTTATTGATTCCATTCTACTTGATTTAACTGCCGCAATATAGATTACTTTGTGTTTTTCCATGATTTCTTATTCTCAGTCTTTATTTATGTTTATTACTCATAGGGTCGGAGTACTCACATTACTCCCTGCACCTTGCGTGCAGATCCAGGTGTATCTAAGGCTGAGTGAGGATTTTTCTGCTGAGCAGTTTATATCCGGGAGCATTGAGGTAGCTGCAATGGCATCCGCAGCCTTGATCTATCCCTTCTATCTTTTATTTTATTTCTTATTCCCTAGACTACTATCATTAGGTTGATAAATATGTATTAGAGGCTCAGACTTGTGACACCGGATCCTTTTAGGCTATGTAGTAGGTTTTATTTGATATTTCGCATGTTAAACTTTTATTTCAGATTTCTAGTATTATGACTTGGTAATTTATCTATGTTAATAAATAATAAATTGTATAAGGAATTGGATTAAGGTTGTTAATTGATCGGGCTTTCCTAGCATTGTGTTGGGCGCCATCACGATCGGGGTTGGGGTCGTGACAGGAGAAGTATCAGTTAAGCTATTCGGCCTATTATGCTTTAATATAAAGAAGATTCTCTTCCGAAATTTACTTAGGGATCTCACCATCCCATAGAAGATGTGTGGGAGTTAACGTATCCATACTGACTAAATTAAAGTGTAATTGGAAGAACTAGAAGAGTTTAATTAGATTGTAAGTAGTAAATTGTACGAGAAAAGGTTAATTATCAGTATAGTTGCGCACTAAAGGAGAGCAAATTAGTTGTGGCTGAACGTAAAGTTGGGTCAAGTTTGTCATTCTTTTTTGCAGCAAATTAGTGATGGAAGGTGAGCAAAGGTGGAGCGGGGGAGGTAGTGTTGTCAGTGGGGTGGCAAAATGGTTCTAAGAAAACAAATTGGAAGTTCCTCAAGTTAGGGAGACTAATAGCCCGTTTGGCCAAGCTGTAAAAATCAGCTTATTTTGAGAAGTGTTTTTTTACAAAAGCACTTTTCTCAAAAGTATTTTTGGTGAGAAGCAGTTTGTGTTTGGCTAATTAGTTTGAAAAGCACTTTTGAGCAGCTTAGTGTTTGGCCAAGCTTTAAAAAACTGCTTTTAAGTGTATTTTTCTCAAAAGTACTTCTCAAAAAAGTATTTTTGGATAGAAGCTACTTTTTTCTGCTTCTCCTCAAAAGCACTTTTTTTCCTTCTAAAAGCTTGGCAAAAAAATACTTTTGGCCAAAAAGAAGCTTGGCCAAACAGGCTATAAGAATTCTCCCAAAAGTGATCATATACAAGAAGTCATGGATAAAAAAGGTAACCCATATTATCCGCCGGTTAATCCGTTTTTTATCCGTATTAAATATGGGTCAGGTCGGATAATTGATCAATTTTTTCATTACCCATTTTGACCCGAACCATATCCGACCCAACCCGACCCGCCCGTTTGTCGCTCCTAGTTGTCATCGTCACTTAGCAAAGACCGTAAAATCATATTTCTATTTCGACGAAATAACTTTACTCTCCCGCTTCAATTGATGTGAATATTTTTTTAGTCCATGTCAAAAAGATTAATCTCTTTTCATATTTAAAAATAATTTACTATTATATAATAATTTATAACCACATAAAATATACACCCTCCATTTCAGTTTATGTGAACTTATTTAATTTTTGGTCCGTTCAAAAAAGAATGATCCTTTTCTAAATTTGGTAACAATTTAGCTTAAACTTACAATTCTACCCTTAATGAGAAGCTTTTATAATCACACAACTACTCTGGGCCCCTTTTTAACGGGGCATTTGTATTTATACTATTTTTTGGGTCACGTTTTAACTTGTGTCCGCTTTGCAAAAAAATTGCAAGCGTACCCACTTTTTCACGTAACTTCAGCATACGGAGCTGAAGCAGCAAAGGCAATCACGCAAAACTTCAGCATTCTAGTATTCGGGACTGAAGTAGCAAGTGTGCTGAACCAAGTGTGCTGAAGTTTTTGTTTTATAACTGGCGAACTTCAGCTCTAGAGCTAAAGTTTTTGTTTTTGTAACTGGCGAACTTCAGCTCTAGAGCTGAAGTTTATGTTTTTGTAACTGGCGAACTTCAGCTCTAGAGCTGAAGTTTTTGTTTTGTAACTGTCGAACTTCAGCTCTAGAGCTGAAGTTCGCCAGTTACAAAGACAAAAACTTTAGCTCTAGAGCTGAAGTTCGCCAGTTACAAAGACAAAAACTTTAGCTCTAGAGCTGAAGTTCGCCAGTTACAAAGACAAAAACTTTAGCTCTAGAGCTGAAGTTCGCCAGTTACAAAGACAAAAACTTTAGCTCTAGAGCTGAAGTTCGCCAGTTACAAAGACAAAAACTTTAGCTCTAGAGCTGAAGTTCGCCAGTTACAAAGACAAAAACTTTAGCTCTAGAGCTGAAGTTCGCCAGTTACAAAGACAAAAACTTTAGCTCTAGAGCTGAAGTTCGCCAGTTACAAAGACAAAAACTTTAGCTCTAGAGCTGAAGTTCGCCAGTTACAAAGACAAAAACTTTAGCTCTAGAGCTGAAGTTCGCCAGTTACAAAGACAAAAACTTTAGCTCTAGAGCTGAAGTTCGCCAGTTACAAAGACAAAAACTTTAGCTCTAGAGCTGAAGTTCGCCAGTTACAAAGACAAAAACTTTAGCTCTAGAGCTGAAGTTCGCCAGTTACAAAGACAAAAACTTTAGCTCTAGAGCTGAAGTTCGCCAGTTACAAAGACAAAAACTTTAGCTCTAGAGCTGAAGTTCGCCAGTTACAAAGACAAAAACTTTAGCTCTAGAGCTGAAGTTCGCCAGTTACAAAGACAAAAACTTTAGCTCTAGAGCTGAAGTTCGCCAGTTACAAAGACAAAAACTTTAGCTCTAGAGCTGAAGTTCGCCAGTTACAAAGACAAAAACTTTAGCTCTAGAGCTGAAGTTCGCCAGTTACAAAGACAAAAACTTTAGCTCTAGAGCTGAAGTTCGCCAGTTACAAAGACAAAAACTTTAGCTCTAGAGCTGAAGTTCGCCAGTTACAAAGACAAAAACTTTAGCTCTAGAGCTGAAGTTCGCCAGTTACAAAGACAAAAACTTTAGCTCTAGAGCTGAAGTTCGCCAGTTACAAAGACAAAAACTTTAGCTCTAGAGCTGAAGTTCGCCAGTTACAAAGACAAAAACTTTAGCTCTAGAGCTGAAGTTCGCCAGTTACAAAGACAAAAACTTTAGCTCTAGAGCTGAAGTTCGCCAGTTACAAAGACAAAAACTTTAGCTCTAGAGCTGAAGTTCGCCAGTTACAAAGACAAAAACTTTAGCTCTAGAGCTGAAGTTCGCCAGTTACAAAGACAAAAACTTTAGCTCTAGAGCTGAAGTTCGCCAGTTACAAAGACAAAAACTTTAGCTCTAGAGCTGAAGTTCGCCAGTTACAAAAACATAAACTTCAGCTCTAGAGCTGAAGTTTTTGTTTTGTAACTGTCGAACTTCAGCTCTAGAGCTGAAGTTTTTGTTTGTAACTGTCGAGCTTCAACTCTAGAGCTGAAGTTTTTGTTTTTGTAACTGGGGAACTTCAGCTCTAGAGCTAAAGCTTTTGTTTTGTAACTGGCAAACTTCTGCTCTAGAGCTAAAGTTTTTGTTTGTAACTAGGGAACTTCAGCCTTCCTAGATTTGAAGTTTTAACTAACTTTCCATATGATTTAAACATTTAAAGTATTAACAAATATGTTTTTCTTTTGGGTAATCCAATTCACATGCTGCCTGCAATGACTTCTACTTCCCTATTTTAGAAGCCCACATATGCCAAAAAGCAAAAGCTACGCTGCTATTCCAAATCTGGAAATAAATATAACTTCGATACCCAAATGCCAAACACCTTTGTACAGTAACTGAAAGCCATTCATATCAGGCATGTGGACATCTGAGATGATAACGTCGAAAGAAACGCTGCTGAACCAAAGGATGCACAATGCATCTCTTGCGTGGATAAGGAGGTGGAGAAAGGGGGCTGAAATTGTTTAAAAAATGGGTACAAGTTAAATTTTTTTTTAAAAAATGGGTATAGGTTAAATAGGAGAGACCAAATAGGGCGCTCCGTGCAATTTTTACCTTTTTAACTTGTTTAGGACAAAAATTCCAAAGGGATTATTACATAATTATATACTATTACAAACTTTATTACCAAAAATATTCATGTTTAGTTAACTACCCGACCTAAATAAGTTTTGTTTACAAAATATATACATTCCACCTTAAAAGACTCCCAATCCATTATTTATTCCTTCAATCAAGAAATTTAGTTACACTATTTACTTTTTTTCTCTCCTCTCTCCTCTCTCCTCTCTCCTCTCTCCTCTCTTCTATCCATATTCTCTCTTTCTCCCCATATCTCTAGTAAACGGAGTGGAGAAATAAAGGTTATAGGAGCTTGAAGTGGAGATCAAGGATCTGGTTGATGAAGTAATGAGATTAAAAGCTACATGTTATGAGCTTCTTCAAGAGAAAGCTCTATGGAAGCAGAAAAGGAACGAACGAAGACATGGGAAGGATTTGGCTCAAAGCTTGTTTGTCACGACCCAAAATCTACTGAAGGTCGTGGTGGCGCCAGACACCGCTGTCAGGCAAGCCAACCAAAATACTCAATTAAATTCCAATTTTTTTGTATTATCTAAAATTATTTTTCTTTATACATTAAATAATGAATAGTAAAATTTACAGAAACAACCGCAAAATTTTAACAAAACTTAACATTTAATAATCCAAAAATCCTCTCAGAACTCGGTGTCACAAGTGCATGAGCAATTTCTAAGAAAAAATGTAATACAACAATCGTCCAGAATACAATATTGGACAGAAATAAATACAGAAAACTGAAATAGACTCTGCTGGCTGCGAATCACCTCGAGAAGTGCAGCTCACCTAAGTCTCCGTATCATTCGTGTTGCTACGCCCAGTAGGCCACTAGAGATGTATATGCCTGTGCAAACAAAAATGGACAGAGGTATAGTATGAGTACGAAAATAACGTGTACTCAATGAGTATCCCGTCTAATCTCGAAAAAGTAGAGACGAGATGGTCGACTTCGACACTTACTAATGGTCCAATGATGGTATATCTATAATATATTCAATCGTGAATTTTTATAAACATGATTATAATTAAATGGGTTGAAACAAATACACAATTCTTTCTTTTATAGGAAATCATTCCTTTTCATCATTTATACATATATTCTTAAGCCAGAAAGAGGCAGCAACAACTTCAATAAGTTTCAAGGCAAGCAATACAATCATGCACAAATCATACCGAGGTCGACGGCCCGCTCCAATAGAAATGTAAATTGTGCACTGCCGAGAGTCGAACGGTGCGAACCATAGATGCATATATTTAATCTGCCGAGGCGTTCGACCCGCTCCAAAATTAAACACACACAGACAGTCAATCAAGAGTCCACACGGAGAAATTATCCAAAGAAAGTCAATCCTATTTTAACCATTTAAGAAAAATGGAGTTTAATCCTTTTAGAAATTCATTTACTAATTTAATATGATTTAAGCAATTCAAGTTGTCAATAAGTTTACGATTAATCCAAGTATAGCATGATTTTAGGTCCTAGACTAACAGGACAATAACATAATAGTAGCTACGCACTGACTCTCGTCACCTCGTGCGTACGTAGCCCCCACAAATAGGAGCACATAACCAATTAACTCATCTATGGGGACAATTCCCTCTTATAAAGTTAAAAAGGAGACTCGCCTCGCTCTAAAGATCCATAACTGACATGCCACACTCTTCCCAAGACTCGAATCAATGCAAAATGCTCCAAAACTAGCCAATAATTATGCAAATCCATTAATATATGCTAAGGTACTCATTATAATCCAATTTATAATAATTCCTAACCCCGATCAAAAAGTTGACAAAAATGCCCTCGGGCCCACGTGCCCGGAATCCGAAATTTTTCGAAGATAAAGTTTACCCATAGCCTCACGAACTCAAATATATGATTTTCTAAATTCCATCCCCAAAATCATGGTCAAAATCCAAGAATACTAGTTTTCTAGGTTTTTCCTCAAACCCCAAATTTTCTACAATTTTCCATGTCTAAATCCATATATGAACCTTGTATATACTCAAAACTAGTGGAGATCAGTTACCTCATGCTTGGTGATAAAAATGGCACTTCAAAGTTGCTCCAAAATCGGATCCCACGGAAGAAATGAAACAAAAATGAGCTAAACTTCAATTTTTAAAAGAACCCCACTGCCTCCAGTAGTTTCCGCATCTGCGGTTATGACAGCAACCAGTACTTTTTTCCGACACAAAAATGAGCATAACTCCCTCATACGATGTCCGAATTCGACGATTCTTTTTGCTATGGCTCCATAATTATGATACGGATCTAATGGTTCAATAAAAAATGAATCTGTACCTCATTTGCTTAATATGGTACCCCCTTTATGTACAAAGAAATGACATTGAAACATCAAATAAGAGCGCGACACAACCCGAAACACACCCGAGGCCCCCGGGACCCCGTCCAATCACACCAACCCAGTCCATAACATAACAAGGACCTGCTCGAGGCCTCAAATCACACCAAACAACGCTAAAATCATGAATCAACCCCCAATCCAAGCTTTATGAACTTTAGAATTTCAAACTTCTACTTTCGATGTTTAAACCTATCAAATCACGTCCGATTGACCCCAAATTTTGCACACAAGTCACATTTGACATTAAGGACCTACTCCAACTTCCGGAATCAGATTCCGAATCTGATATCAAAAAGTCCACTTCCGGTCAAACTTCTCAAAAACCTTCAATTTTCTATCTTTAGCCAAATGACTCCAAAACGACCTACGGACCTCCGAATTCACTTCTGATCGCGCTCCCAACTCAAAAATCACCATACGGAGCTACTCCTAGACTCGAAATCTCAAACGGACATCGATAATACTGAAATGCACTTCAATCCAAACTTATAAAAAAAATTTCAAAATGCTAACTCCCACAATAGGCGCCAAAATATTCTCGGGTCTTCCAAAACCCGATCCGGACATATGCCCAAGTCCGAAATCATCATACAAACCTGTTGGAACCTTCAAATCTCAATTCCGAGGTCGTTTACTCAAAAATCCAATCTCAGTTAATTCTTTCAACTTTAAGCTTCCAAAATGAGAATTCTCTCTCCAAATCAACTCTGAACTTCCCGAAATTCAATTCCGACCGTGCGTACAAGTCATAATACCTGAAATGAAGCTGCTCATGGCCTCTGACTGCTAAACGACGCGCTAGAGATCAAAACGACCGATCGGGTCATTACATTCTCTCCCACTTAAACATACGTTCGTCCTTGAACGTGCTGAGAACTAAACTAGGGTAGTCTGAAATCACTGTTTAACTTCTCATGCACCTTCCCGTGCTACCACAACTCAGTTGAGCATATCAACTCGATCAATTCTGAAGATATTCCCTTTTATTCAAGCAATTAAGCCTTAGAGCCCAATTCCAACATCCGAAATTCTATGCCCGGCCTGTTTCCAACATACGATCACCATATCAATCACTACACGTTGTACCCAAACATGACTGTATAACTTTGCTGAATTCACACCTTGCATCACTTTACTCATCGGACCACAATAATATTTTCTGATCAACTTAGTCGAAATTCCACGAATTTGATGCTCCCATTGCACCTCATGACCTACATAGGTCTTGCTCTAACTCCTACAATACCGGCACAACGGATGAGATGTGCAGAAATTCATAACTACTGCCGAATCAACAATTCATTAGGTCTATGCTCCTGACAAGAACCCTCACCTCATTTTCAACCAAATAATGGTCTTAATTTCTTAATGCACTTCACATAATCTGATTGCACTTATTCCAAATCCAATGATCTTGTCTCATCTCGTACGAACTGCTCAGGCAATAAGCCACCCCGGACTTGATCTAAAAATCTCATATGATACTGCAATGTGCCAATAGGCTACTAATTAGAATGCGATACAAAAGGAAAGCGAACTCTGAAAAGGAAGTTCAATTACCCCGCTCGCGAATCATACATGCGACGCGGGCTCACAGCTAATACGAGTTTTTCTTAAAAAATAGGAAACAAAACATAAAGAACCGATATAAGGAACTTTACTCAGCATCACAATGTTGCGGCGCGCAACCTGATCCAAACAATATACCCATGGCAGTGTGCCACCAGATCCACACAACATAACCATGGCGGCATGCCACCCGATCCACACATAAAACTCATGTAAGGAGATATACGTTGAGCTAATTTGCTGATTACAGCAAGATACCGAATATCGGTCACAAGCACGCTAGGTGCATAATACCATTTCCCTGGGGAGACATACAGCGCTATAAGCTACAAACTCAAGCACAACCGAGGTGCGATATACAACCTAAATCTCAAGAGCCATCCTGCTCATATAACATCATCTCTTCACCAAGCCGTCTCACAACTCATACGGCGCAGTATATCACTACATGAAACTGCTGACAACGAAATAACTCCCCGACCACTCTTCCATAAGGAGCGCATTGCTAAAATGAACACACCTGGCCTGCTATAAAGCCTATATTCACATTAAATCCCTTCTCAGACCTCCAACTAATTCCGATCACACTGAACTAGGCTAATGACCTTTCAAGGGTCCATAATCACCCCATTTTCTTCTAACACATAAGAACAACCATCATAACAGGAGCAAACCTCCACAGTCCATAACCCAATAAACCGAGTGCCCTCCAGGCATAAATTCTCAAATTAATGATATTACCACAATACTCATACTTGGTTTAAATCTTAAATCAATCAAGTGACTACATGCCACACTTATACAATCTTCATGTGGGACATGCTCCCACAACCTTCCGAAACACATAATAGGTCCGTACATCCAAACCACCGGCCGTACTAACACTGAAAAGCGATCAAGAATCCTTAACCGGGATGCAAAGCCCTTTTTCACAAAATACCAATCTCAGGTGACACTGACAACAATACCAACTTACTTTAAACATCGAAACTCTTTTCCTGCTCATCCGAGCTCGTGACATCCTTGTCAGCACCGAACTGCAACATTGATCCTCACTTCAAATTCCATACCACTCACTGCACCCAACGTGCCAATAAAAGCTTTTCATTGGACTTACTTCAAGAGAAACATAGCAACACACAGGTAAATTCTCATAACCGTAGAATATGCAAACATCTAAGTAGTGGTCTAAGACACCATAGGACTTCCTGGATCCGCCTACACATAACGGGCCATAACAGTAGAATACTCCTGAATAACATCAATTATGGCTGCCGACAGGCCTCACGCGTACCTCCACAAACCACATACATAACCTGACCACGCTGAAGGAACTGATCTCTACCGCTAATATGCCAACTCAACTATGGATAACCAATCTATCTTCTTTCGATTTACCCTAATTGCCTTAGAAATAATAACAACTCCGTTCAACACATAACACACTCCATCCGCACTCATCCTGAGTGACCTTGAATCACGAGACCATGCTGTCTCGAATCCCACGAACCATTTCATTCCTTCCTTGTGCGCATATTCGCACCCTCAACTGATATGCCCATTCTGCTAATCCTTCTATGAATCCGAAGTCCTTTCTCATTTTCCTCTCAAGTGCTACATTGCAAGTCAAAATATCATAGAACATTCTGGGCCTCCACTCATAATCTACTGCAAAGGCTTGATTCTCAACCGCACCCATAGGCTCGAAGTCATTAGAAACCACACTTTACCCCTTTTGAATCCATTAGGACCATTGCCGAGAGCCACCCGCTCTGACTTGTCCCCGAATATAATCAACTACATAAATCTTCTAGCACAAGAATACCCTCTCGACGAAGAACCCGACAGAATCGCTTCCCTTGAAACCCGCATCCATACAATGCATAAATTCCGAATCCTTCCCAAGTCTGAACATGAGCCAAAAGGCCAACCATAACATGCATTCAATAATTCATTTGCTCAATTTATCACTTATGGTCTTTTCCCGTAGCTGAGATAACCCATCAATATGCTAATAACCAGAAACCTCTCAAGTAGTTAGCCATGTAACCCAATCATAAGCGGTGGGACTCTCCCACTTATCTCAAGGCCACTATTACACAACTATGGAATTCACCTGAATTCCTTATCTCTTATTGACATAACCTTGTGCAATCAACCGCCTAAATTCTCGGATTCTTTCTGTAAAACCCCCTTTTTATACTCTGAATCATCAACCACATTCGCACGACCGATTTCTTTGTTGCATATTAGCCCATACTTCAAATTAGATCCGTAGACCCCAATCACCAATCACTAATATTCCCAAATCGAACCAAACTCTCCTTAAGGTGCATAGTCATCCTGCCACCAAGCCCCTATGCAGCTCTGCCACTCTCCCACTTTGGGAAAACTCACTTTTTTAATCAACTACTTGACCTGCTCTTCTTATACCTGGCCTTCTAGAAGTTTTAAACACGACCTGACACTTCCCGCATGTCCTTCCTCATACTTTACTGCTCAGTTGTTGACTTAAATAAAATCTACCTTCGTAGCACTTGAACCCACAAATAGCTACTAACTTTAACTTTTCCAAAGATCATCTTTCTCGAGTCGTCAATATTAGAAACACCGATTCAATCTAAACCACCGCATCCTGCGACATTTAACAGTCGTTTTTCCAATTTTATTTTACAATGACTTACCCCAAGGCGAATTGCAGAAAACCATAACACCGGCGAACTGAACACATACAATCGAGGACGACGACACTACATTGCAGATGAAAATTCCACCATGCTCGCAAATACCAAGTCTCGTTACCCCATCAACCTGCATCTGAACATTCTTATCCCGATTTCTTTTCCCCTACCGAAAATAAAATATCGAATCTCTAGATCATGCACTGAGTAAGCCTCCCTTCGAGTCATTTACTGCTCCGATAAGTAGGCAAGCATCCCACCATCATATCAATACTGTGGAAAAATCGTTCATAAGCATCATGGAAACTTGTGCCCAACCTCAGAGCTCTTAGAAGTACCGCTACTGAGATGAAACAATAAGATATCCTTCCATAAGGTGACGATAATAGTCCGATCAACTATATCGGGAGAAACATCATGCACCACATCTGTAGTACCATTATGATTCTTCAATCCTCGATTTATAACAAGTGATTTGCATCGCACAAGATTGAGTAGGAAGGAAATGAAGACATAAGCCTCAAAGGGATCAAATCGCACGATAAAGAATCAAGAAGGGAAGTACTCCTAACAGCCCTGTAGCCTCCCGAAGATAAGTACAGACGTCTTTGTACCGATCTGCGAGACTCTACTAGACTTGCTCATGACTCGTGAGACCTACGGGAACCTAGTGCTCTGATACAATGTTGTCACGACCCAAAATCTAATGAGGGTCGTGGTGGCGCCGGACACCGCTGTCAGTCAAGCCAACCAAAATACTCAATTAAATTCCAATTTTTTTGTATTATCTAAAATCATTTTCTTTATACATTTGAATAACGAATAGTAAAATTTACAGAAACAACCGCGAAATCTTTAACAAAACTTAACATTTAATAATCCAAAAATCCTCCCAGAACCAGGTGTCACAAGTGCATGAGCAATTTCTAAGAAATAATGTAATACAACAATCATTCGGAATACAATATTGGATAGAAATAAATAAAAAAAAACTGAAAGAGACTCTGCTGGCTGCGAATCGCCTCAAGAAGTGCAGCTCACCTAAGTCTCCGTATCATTCGTGCTGCTATGCCCAGTAGGCCACTAGAGATGCATATGCCTGTGCAAACAAAAATGCATAGAAGTGTAGTATGAGTACGAAAACAACGTATACCCAATGAGTATCCCGTCTAATCTCGAAGAAGTAGGGACGAGATGGTCGACTTCGATAATTACTAATGGTCCAATGATGGTATATCTATAATATATTAAATCGTTAATTTTTATAAATATGATTATAATTCAATGGGTTGAAGCAAATAAACAATTCTTTCTGTTATTGGAAATCATTCCTTTTCATCATTTATACATATATTCTTAAGCCAGAAAGAGGCAGCAACAACTTCAATAAGTTTCAAGGCAAGCAATACAAACATGCAAAAATCATGCCGAGGTCGACGACCCGCTCCAACAGAAATGTAAATTATGCACTGCCGAGGGTCGAACGGCGCGAACCATAGATGTATTTATTTAATCTGCCGAGGCGTTTGGCCCGCTCCAAAATTAAACACACACAGACAGTCAATCAAGAGTCCACATGGAGCAATTATCCAAAGAAAGTCAATCTTCTTTTAACCATTTAAGAAAAATGGAGTTTAATCCTTTTAGAAATTTATTTACTAATTCAATATGATTTAAGCAATTCAAGTTGTCAATAAGTTTACGATTAATCCAAAATATAGCATGATTTTGGGTCCTAGACTATCCGGACAATAGCATAATAGTAGCTACGCACGGATTCTCGTCACCTCGTGCGTATGTAGCCCCCACAAATAGGAGCACATAACTAATTAACTCACATATGGGGACAATCCCCTATTACAAGGTTAGAAAAGAGACTCACCTCGCTCCGAAGATCCATAATCGATATGCCACACTCTTCCAAAGACTCGAATCAATGCAAAATGCTCCAACACTAGCCAATAATTATGCAAATCCATTAAATATGTTAAGGTACTCATTATAATCCAATTTATAACAATTCCTAACCCCGATCGAAAAGTTGACAAAAACGCCCTCGGGCCCACGTACCCGAAATCCGAAATTTTTTCGAAGATAAAGTTTACCCATAGCCTCACGAACTCAAATATATGATTTTCTCTAAATTCCATACCCAAAATCGTGGTCAAAATCCAAGAATACTAGTTTTCTAGGTTTTCCCTCAAACCCCAAGTTTTCTACAATTTTCCATGTCTAAATCCATATATGAACCTTGTATATACTCAAAACTAGTAGAGATCACTTACCTCATGCTTGGTGAAGAAAATGGCACTCCAAAGTTGCTCCAAAATCGGCTCCCATGGAAGAAATGAAGTGAAAATGAGCCAAACTTCAATTTTTAAAAAAACTCCACTGCCTCCAGCTGTTTCCGCATCTGCAGAAAAATGACCGCATCTGCAGTTATGACAGCAACCAGCACTTTTTCCCGACACGGAAATGAGCATAACTCCCTCATACGATGTCCGAATTCGACGATTCTTTTTGCTATGGCTCCATAATTACGATACGGATCTACTGGTTCAATAAAAACTTAATTTAGACCTCATTTGCTTAATATGGTACCCCTTTATGTCCAAAGAAACGACGTTGAAACATCAAATAAGAGCGCGAGACAACCCGAAACACACCCGAGGCCCCCGGGACCACGTCCAATCACACCAACCCACTCCATAACATAACACGGACCTGCTCGAGGCCTCAAATCATACCAAACAACGCTAAAATCATGAATCAACCTCCAATCCAAGCTTTATGAACTTTAGAATTTCAAACTTCTACTTTCGATTTTTAAACATATCAAATCACGTCCGATTGACCCCAAATTTTGCACACAAGTCACATTTGATATTACGGACCTACTCCAACTTCCGAAATCGGATTCCGACCCCGATATCAAAAATTCCACTTCCGGTCAAACTTCTCAAAAACCTTCAATTTTCTATCTTTAGCCAAATAACTCCAAAACGACCTACGGACCTCCGAATTCACTTCCGATCGCGCTCCCAACTCCAAAATCACTATACGGAGCTACTCCCAGACTCAGAATCTCTAACGGACATCGATAATACTGAAATGCACTTCAAGCCAAACTTATGAAATTTCTTCCAAAATGCTAACTCCCACAATAGGCGCCAAAATATTCCCGGGTCTTCCAAAACCCGATCCGGACATACGCCCAAGTCCGAAATCATCATACGAAACTGTTGGAACTTTCAAATCTCGATTCCGAGATCGTTTACTCAAAAATGCAATCTTAGTTAATTCTTTCAACTTTAAGCTTCCAAAATGAGAATTCTCTCTCTAAATCAACTCTGAACTTCCCGAAATTCAATTCCGACCGCGGGTACAGTCATAATACCTGAAATGAAGCTGTTCATAGCGTCTGACTGTTGAACGACACGCTAGAGCTCAAAACGACCGACCGGGTCGCTACATTGTTGGAGGAAAAGATTAGGGAAGGGATACTTTTTCCTATTCAGTTGAATATTTTAGGTTTTTTTCAAAATTAATTGTAACTCTACCAATCCTTGACCATATGAAACAAAAATCCTTGACTAGAAATCTCTCGAAGTTGATCTACTCAAATGGCACGATATTCCACACCTATGTCCCCAGGAAATCTGCTGAAATGTTGGAACAACACGGAGGTACATTGAAGCCGAAGAGATGGTAGAGCTAAATCTCAGCATGGTCGATATGTTAATTTTAATGTCGACAATAATGTGATAAACTCGTCAAGTTACTACGCATTACTTTTGGTCATTACAGAGTATCTATCAATTGATATACAAATACAAATTTGATACATTATTTCTATCTAGTTATATATAACTACAATATCATACCATTTAAATACAATTAGTAGTCGTACCCGCGCGATGCGCGGTCAATATTAAAAAGAAAAATTTAAATTATAATCATTCTTGTTTGATACTATTAGACCGTATTGCTTTAATAAATTTTATTTGTCAATACGATATACTCAACCCTCACTAATATTTGAGTAGTTAATTTCTTTGTTAATTTTCAATAAATAATTTTTTTGTTATTAACTAATTATGTCATG
>MU781101.1:40010-54838 GCA_026770625.1 Nicotiana glauca
AGAGAGCATGAGGGAGAAAGAATAAGGATGTGAATAATTGATTCATAATATAAAGGGATACTCATTTAATTCCTAAAGCGTATATAATTGGTAAATTTGTATATAAGAGGTAATTAAATTGAAACTTATAGGGAGGGCAATAAAATTTTCAATAGTGTATAGGTATGTAAAAATTTCAATTCCAAAAGTCTATTTTTTTTAAACTTCGTATCCAGCCAAATAGGTTCACATAAATTGAGATGGAGGAAATATGTACTTTATTTTTATACCACAAATTTAAAAATCTTCTTTCATTTCTTAAGCTTTATGTCCGGTCAAATAGTTTCATACACAAATTGAGACAGAAGGAACACGAGTAGCGAAAGACTAAGCTTGTTCATGTTCTCATGCTTCACACAAACCCAGACTAGGAAGCTTGAAAACCATATCATATCATATGGATTTAGAAAGTTCGATCAAAAAACAATAAAAAAAAAGGACCTGGAAGTACAAGAAAGCAAAATAATACGTCATATTTCAATTTTTAATTTTTTCCAAGAAAAGAGCAAATAATAACAACAACCCAGTGTTACGAAGACAAAAACACAGCTGTTTAGACAGGTGTTGGAAGGAGAATAAGACTTGGTGATGAAGTGACACGTATCTCTTCTCATTAATCAGCGCTCATGGTCAAATCTATATAAGTTACTACTTCACATGAATACAGAAACGAATCACATTTAGTTAATTTCTCGACAGACTAAAACAGAGTTTCAAAAAAGAGAGTGAAAATGCAGGCCATGAAAGAAACAGCATCAAATATTGCCGCTTCGGCAAAGTCTGGCATGGAGAAGACCAAAGCTGTTGCTCAAGAAAAGGTTTTCCATTACTTATTGGTTTAGTGTAATCTATACGATATCTTCCCATTAATTGTAGACGAACAATAATCATTTCTTAATAGATATTGCTCTACCGGTTTGAATTATATATACTTCCTATATATCTCAATAAAACTCCTACCATTTTGAAAATAATAAAGGGTCTTGAAATATACAATAACTAAGGCATTAGCGCTTTGTGGATACAGGATTGAAGCAGCCAATTGTTTTAGTTTTTGGTGTCATTTTTGAATTTTTTTTAAAATAAAATTCACAGAATAAAAATATTATAACAAATTTTGCACTCTCTTCATTTCAAAAAGAATAAACCTGTTGGACCTATTATAAATTGGGTTCCTTCCATTTCAAAAAAGAATTAACCTATTACCATTTAGGAGTTATTTTCTTGAATACTTTGATGCAAATAGTTTTTAAAGAATTTATTTTCGTACTCACCAAAAATTAGACCCTCGTACTCAAAAAAACTGTTTTTTAGTTCCAATAAAATTGAAAGTTTACAAGCGAGATGAAGTACGTAAACAAGAATTAACAATGTTCTTTTTTCTTTATGGTAATATTTGCGTGATGGAAACAGATGGAGAGGATGACAGCAGACAACCCAACAGAAAAGGAGATAGCAACAGAAAAGAAAGAAGAAAGAATGAACGAAGCTGAAATGAACAAGCAAGAGACTCGAGACAAGAATGCAGCAGCTAGACAAGGTTACTCTACTACTGGCACTGAAAAGACGCATTCCTACTCGACCACTGGAGCCACTGGGCAACCAACTGGTGCGCATCAGATGTCAGCATTGCCTGGCCACGGCAGTGGCGAACCGGCTGGACAGGTGGTAGAAGGTGTGGTGAAGTCTCATCCCATTGGAACTGCCACTGGAACTCAGCGATCTTTGGCTGCACATAATACACATGTTGGTGGTGGGGTTAACAGTGGCTATGGCACTGGCGGTTCTTATAGTTAGAATTTCTGATTTCTTCACCGTAGTTAATTATGTTAAAGTAGCTTGGTTTAATTTGTTGTCTTTTTTTTTTTTTTTTTTTAAGTTTCAATAATGCGAATGATGTTAGGGGTGTACGTGAGTTTTTACTTAGAGAACTCTTTTGTCATTTGGTAAAAATATGTATGTTCGAGAGAGAACTACGCATTTTTATTTATTGGTATATTTGCTATATTTAGATTATACATATGGTTTTTGGGTTCTTTTTACCTTGTTTGCATTTGGCAGTGGTATTGATTATACGTTTGGCTTTTTGAGTAGTTCAGTGGCTTTCGGGATTCAGTTACTTCTACGGCAAAAGAAAAGAGAAAAACCTAGCCTGTTGTTATTTAGTTACAACTCCCTCATCTCCTGATTTTTTTGCCTTTTTTGTGGTCCAAAATAAGTGATTTTTTCAGATTTTAAGAATGAATTAATTATTTTTTTCTTATATTGTTCTTGGAGTAAATAATGTTGGAATATGTGTTGGGACTATTTATGTGAAATGGTAGCAAAGGTTAACAATTAAGGTCAATCTCATTGTTAATTAATGTTAAAAGGTGGATTTCTTAATCTGAGTGAGAATATTTACAAAATCACTTATTTTGAATCGGGGGAGTATTTGTTTATTTTCAACTTGTGGATTTGGAATATCGGGACTCCATTAATGAGTTCTGAAAGTTTCACTACCTAATTCTAACTACCTTGACAGCTAGGACATAATTAACTACCAACTAACTACTAACCAACTTGATTAAAGCTAACTACCAACTAACTACTAACCAACTTGATTAACAGACTAAGCTAGCTAAATTAACTATTGATTATAAAAAATACAGAGAAGAAAAATTAAATATACATCAATACCTCTTCACACCCAACTTGTTCAATATCGCAAAATGCTTAACAATAGTAGGAGCTTTAGTATAACGGCATCTGCTAACTGTGTACCAGTACCAATATGATGAAGAAAAATTAATCTTTCTTGGAGCTTATAATTAACCCCGATGTGCTTCGTGCATTTATGAAAAATAGAATTACGAGCTATGTGTAAAGCAGATTGACTATCACAAACACTAGAACATGCTTAGGATAGAGAATGGTGAGTTCATCAAATAATCTGCATAACCAAGTCAGTTCACTAACAATTTTCCTCAAGGATCTGTATTCTGCTTCTGCTGAAGATAGGAACACTGTTTCTTGTTTCTTGGACTTCCAACAAATTGGATTGTTGCCCAGCAGAACTATGTAGCCAGTAACTGACCTTCTAGAATCTGGACAAGCAGCTCAACCTGAGACACAATAACCCTTCAGGCTGCAATCATGGTCATTAGATAGAAAGATTCCTAAAGTTGAATCACTCTTCAGGTACCTAAGTAAGTGGAAAGCTGCTTTCAAATGTGGCTTCATGGGGTCTTGCATGAACTGGCGGAGGTGTTATACACTTAAGACTATGTCCAGTCTAGTATTGGTGAGAAAATTTAACTTTCCTACCAACTTTCTATAGTAAGTAGGATCTGGAAATGATGTTCTTTCCTTGCCTCGTAGCTTTTCATTTGGATCAAGAGGAGTACACAGGCAGCTATAAGAAAGACAATTATATTCGTTGAGTAAGTCTAGTGCAAACTTCCTTTGAGATATTATCACTTGCGTAAACAACTTCCAAACCAACAAAATAGTGTAGCTTCCCTAAACCTTTTATATTGAATTGATCATGTAGAACCATTTGACTTGAGTAATTTCTGAGATGTATGTCCCAGTTATGATAACATCATCTACATATATTGCTATATAGGTGGTAGAATGTTCTGTTTTCTTGTAGAAAAGTGAGTAGTCATTGAGAGAACATACATAACCCCTTGAGCAAATGGACTCAGTCAACTTAAAGTACCACGGTTTGCTTGCATGTCTGAGGCCATATATGGATTTATTCAATTTACACTAAACATAGAGAGTTGACTTCCAATCATGGTGGTATTTGCATATAAACTTCCTCGTACAAGTCTCCATGAAGGAATGTATTATTCACATCCAACTGAAAGATATGCCATTGTTTCTTCACTGCAGTAGCTATGAGAGCTCTCTCTGTTGTCATTTTCACCACAGGACTGAAGGTTTCTGTGTAATCTATGCTAGGTTTCTGGGTATAACCTTTTACTACCAACAGCTTTGAACCTCTCTACTGCTCCATCAGTTTTATGTGTAATCTTGTACACCCACCTACAACCAATTGCTTGCTTCCCACATGGTAAAGGCATTATGTCCCCGGTATGATTTGCATGCAGGGTTTCAAACTCCTGTGTCATTGCTGTTTGCCAGGCAGGATTAAGAGCACCTTCCTCATATGAAGATGGTTCAAAAACATTGCAAATATTCATAACAAGCAACTAACTATCATGGATTAAAGAATCAATTGGAACATGACTATATAAGGAGAATAAGGCATTAAGGGAAGTTGGAGTGGTTTATGGATAAGTAGGCAGAGGAACAGAAGTTGGTTTCAACTAAGGTGTGGAATATATAGATGTAATCCTTCAGGTGTGTAGGTAATTTATGTTCTCTACCAGACCTCTTAGGCTCTAAGATAGGAGGTTCACTTTGTGAAGTGGAATCAAAAGGATTTTGTGGGACAGTTCCAGGAGAGTGAGAGTGTGTTTCTGGAGAACCAGGTGCAAAGTGACTAGGTGGAGAGTGATCAGATAAAGAGTGATCATGTCCTGCTTCAGAGTTGCCTGGGCTTGCTGGATTGCCTGTAGTAAGTTGAGATGTAGCAGCCTGTAGATCAGAAATGAAAGGTAGTAGAGTTGGAAAGAAGATCATGTAATAGGTTACACGCAAATGGAAACACATTTTCATGGAAGGTTACATCTCTAAATATGTGAATTTTTATGGTCTGCAAGTTCAGTACTTTGTATCCTTTGGTTTCGAAGGAATATCCAATAAATACATAAGGCACAATTCTGGGATCAAATTTTTCCCTGTGTGTCTTTGGTATAGTGGGAAAACATAGGCACCCAAAGCTTCTCAAATGGGAGTAATTTGGTTTCCTTTTCTATCGGATTTCAAAGGGACATTTGTTCTTGAGGTATGTGGTAGGTAATCTGTTAATAAGATATGTAGCTGTCAGGATACATTCACCCCAATACCTTATAGGTAATTTTGATTGAAATAAAAGTGCTCTGGCTGTCTCTAGAAGGTATCTATGTTTTCTCTCAGCCACACCATTTTGTTGTAGTGTGTATGGATAAGTTGTCTGGTGAACAATACCTTAAGTCTGAAAGAAAGAGTTTGCTTCTGTACTGGTGAATTCTAAACCATTGTCTGATCTTACTAGTTTAATGGTCATGTGAAACTATGGGTGTTAAATGGGTCGGGTCAGCCCGATTTCGGACCGGCTCAGACCGGTTAAAACCGGAACCGGCCCGGACCGGACCGGCCTAGATCTATTTAACGGTAAAAAAAATTAACATATGGGCCTAGATATTACCGTTGGCAACGGTCCATTTCAGAAAATGGTTGTTGCCCAACGGGTGAACTGTACAATTAGCCCAATTTTGGGTTTTTTTAAAAAAAAATTAACCCTTCTTTCAAAAACTAAAAATAACCCCCCCCCCCTCCTTTCCTCATTTTTTCACTCATCTCTCAATTCTCATATTCTCTCATTCTTCAATCTTCATTCTTCACCTATTAAAGTGCAATCAACTATTTGGCTATTTTTTGGGGGAATTTAATTTATCGTAGTATTTATTTTTTGAAGTTTGAACAATTGAACTTCAAAATTGGAACAATTGACGTTTATTCGTGGTAACATTGGAGTTGCGAAATCATCAAATGCTCAATTTATTGCCGAATTTGGTGCACTCCCTCCAACTCTTTCTCTTATTTACTATTTTATTTGTATATTTATTTATTTTGTTGCTAGTAGTTAAATTTTTACAATATGTTTAATGCTGCAAAAAGAGTTTGTAACAAGGTTACTAATCGGGAAAATAAAAAAAGAGGTAGTACTTCAGCTTCAGCATCTGGTAGTAATTTAAATACCTTTCCAAATATTCCTGAAACATTCCCTGATAATAATATAGATTATGAACAATTGCAAGAAGATTTTGGTATAGATGATAATGAATTAGAAATGGAAGATGAGATACCACTTACACCTAATAGTGGTGGAACTGCTAGCAGGGGTGGTGGAACTGCTAGCAGGGGTGGTGGTCGTGGTGCTAGTAGTAGACCACTTGTGGCCCCGACTAGTAATCATAGAAAAAGAAGTAAGGTTTGGAATTTTTTTAAGGAAATAGAAGGTATTGATAGAGTTAATGCAAACTTTGTAATGATACTTTTAAACATAAGACTGGGGGACAATTAGGGGGACTGGAACACTTAGTAGACATATGAGAATTGAGCATCCTATTGAATAGGGATCTGATGAAGATGGAAATCAATCAACTCTAAACCCTACTACTGGTGGTCTTGTGAAATATGTTAAAATGAATGATCGTGAGGAGTTAGCAAAAATAATTGTTTTGGGTTGTCTACCTTTTTCTTTTGCTTCTTCATCATATCTTATTATGTATATTCAAAGGATTTACAATCCTTTATTTAAAGGTATCCCTAGAAGTACTTGCAGAGCTGATATCTTTAGACTTCATGGACAATAACAAACATACATACGTTATTTGTTTAGCCACCTTCCTTGTAGAGTTTATCTAACTTCTGATATTGGCCATGTTGTTAATAAAAATGATTATTTGACAATTACATGTCATTGGATAGATGATACTACTTGTATGCAAAAACGTATTATCGCTTTTAAATATGATGAAGATCAGAGTCATACAGATGCGTTTATAAGTGATACTATTTGTGAAGTTGTTGAATTTTATAATCTCAAGCAAAAAGTATTGTGTATGTCTTTTGATAATGCTTCTAACAATAATGCCGCAATTTCAATATTAAAACTGCATTTGCAACCACCTCTTGATGAAATTTTTTATGTTAGGTGTGCATGTCATGTTTATAATTTAATTATTAACAGTGGCCTTGATTTATTTTCAACTGAGATTACTCATGTTAGAAGAGAAGTTGGTGTTATTCAAGAAAATAATAGACAATCTAGAATAAAAGAATTTAAGAATAAGTGTGTCCAGTATAACCTTAAACCCAGATTCATGCTAGACGAAATTGTTACTAGACGGAATTATACATATATATTTTTAAAATATTGCTACAAATATAGATTCCCAATAACTGAAGTTGTTAATGCGCATTGTAATGATCCAACCCGTATGTTAACATCTACTACTTGGGAGGTCATTAATGATGTTGTTAAATTTTTAGATAAATTTTATACAGCTACTGTTGAGTTTTCAGGAGCATATTACCCTACTGTTACTATGGCTTTAGTACATATAGCTAAAATTTCTTTTTTACTCTTTGAATTTAAGAAGAAAAAAAAATATAAGGATGTTGTGGAAAAAATGCAAGCAAAATTCAAAAAAATATTTCTTTTCAATTCCTCCGATTTACTTAATTGGTACTGTTTAAATCCTTCTAGTAAGATGTTTGATTGTCACCAATTAATGAATGCTTTATATACTTATATGGAGATTGGACCAACTGAAACCCCTGATTTATTTAATTGTATAAATAAACTAAATGAATATTTACAACAATTATATAATTATTATGCAAATGCAATTGGTGATGATGCTCGTAGTGTAGGCAATGTTAATCCCACTATGCAATGTACCACTTCTGCTATAGTGGATGATGAAGAAGGCCTTGATAGTTTTAATAGTTTTTCTACATTTTCTAACACTCAAACCAGTAGCAGGAACATTGATAAACTTCAATTCTACTTGCAGAAGAAAAAAGAGCCTCGCACAAAGGAATTTTCACCGTTGGGATGGTCGCATGAGAATAGAAAGCAATTTCCTGTTCTTTTCGCCATGGCTCAAGACGTGCTGAATGTGTCAATTTCAACTGTTGCATCAAAGAGTGTATTTAGCCAAGCAAGACAACAACTTGGAGACACCCGTCACTCATTGGGAAGCAATGCTTTGGAAGTTTTAGTATGTTTCAGAGATTGGATTAGATCGGAACGAAGAAATCAAGGACGTGAAGATGTTAATAGCCCAGAAGATGAGGAACTTGGAGATATATTAACACATGGTAACCCATCCGAATTTAACACTCTAGAAGAAGGTCACTCAGGCCATATTGATTATGAAGAACTTACTAAGGCAATGCAAAACCTTTGGATTTACTCTTTTTTGGTTAATTTACTTGTTGTTAAATGTAAACCTTTCAATTTGTAAGTTTGAATTTTGAAATAAATGTAGCACTTGCAATTTATAATTGCACTTTTTTTTCATCTTCCTTGTATTCTTTATATTAATACTTTGTATTAATATAACTTACAATAGTTATATAAAATACACTAAACTTGGCCCGGCCCCTTCAACCCGTAACCCTTATGGTTCAATTTTTACCCGAATGAACCTGAACCCGTTAAACCCGGTAAGCCCCAACCCGTAACCGGCCCGGACCATAACCCATACGGGTACAAAAAATCCCAACCCAGCCCGGTCTGGCCCACCCGTTTAACACCTATATGTGAAACTGAGTTTTGACAAAAGATATGAAAGCTTTAATGATCTGTAAGGCATTACTTTTACAGGACAAAAGGTGAGTCCATGTAGACCTGCTATGATCATATACCATGTTTAAGAAGTACTTGTATTTATCATATGTGGGGGCATGATAGGGTCCCCATAGATCAACATGTAAGAGATCAAAAATTTGTTTAGTGTTGCTGGATTTATTAGGAAAGGGCAGTCTAGACTGTCTGGCCAAAGGGCATATAGAACACAATAAGGGCTATTTATTAGAAAAGGCAACAGGTATAGTGGTGATATTTCTCATATTTGCAAAGGGAACATGACCTAATATATTGTGCCATAACACATTAACATCATTCTTATAAGACACGAAAGAATCACAGTCATGTGTTTTATTGTAAATGGAATTATTTACACTTAAGAAGGAAAGACTTTATGAGGGACTGTGATTACAGACACTAGATGGAGTTTGCAAGAAATGTACATCACAAGCATGACATGAAATAGGAAAATAAGAAACAGATGTAGAACCAGTACTAATACTCTTCAAACAGAGGGAGCACAAGAGATATTGACCGTCCCTGATTTTACCAATCTCCAGAGGCCTCTTCATTGAAGGGGACTGCATCAGACAACATGTGTCAGTAAAGGCTATCAAGGATTTAAGTTGTGCAGTTAAAGAGGATATGAAGATGAGATTAAACTTGAAGGAGGGAACAATTATGACTTTGTGTAGAGTAATTTGGAGAGCAAGATTCACACTGCCAATCTCTGTTACCTGAACTCTATAGCCATTTGGGAGAGTGACTAGCAAGGGATAGGGTAAAATCCTAATATCAACTAATGTAGTTTTATTAAAGGTCATATGATTTGAAGCTCCTGAGACTAAAATCCATGTGTCATTCCACGTTCAGAAACATTTACAAGATAATTTTCCAAAATCAATAGAGGATGTACAAGTTATTATACCTGCAAAGTTCATATTTCCTGCAGCAAGGCTTACTGATCTAGCTCCAAGGTTTTGTGTTCTGATAACTCTCTCCTCCACTACTGGTGTTGAAGTGCTGAAGTATATTAATCAATTGGCTATATTGTTCCTTGGACAGGTTCAGATTATGATTTCTCATCCTTGGGTCCAAACTCCTCAGTCTTGGCAGAGATCTCATCAAACAGGTTGGAGTGTGTATTGGCCATAGCCCTTTTGTTCTTATTGTACTTGAAGTTTTGATTGTTGTTTGAAGTCTAGCCACGAAATTTAAAACACTTATCTTTGGTGTGTCTTGGACATTTGCAGTAGTCGTAAAAGAGACTTGACCTATTTGTATTTGGAAAACTAGAATTGGGAGTGTAATTAGTCCTGAAGTTATTGTTCCTGAAACTATTGGCATTTTCTATAGCATTAGCATGAAGGGAAATTGACTCTGCAACCATATGATTTGAAGGTCTCATTTCACACTGCTTTTCATCTTGGATGATCAAAGAGAAGGCTTGTGCCATTGAAGGAAGATGGTTCATCGTAAGAATGCTACCCCTCACTATCGTGTACACTTCATTGTGAATTAATCTCCAATCTTGTTCAGCCTTGTGCATACCTTCCTTAGCACTACAGGTACACTGGTAGCTGCATTGAGTTTTTGCACTCAACGTACTCAACTCTTCCCATAGTTTCTTCTATTGAGTGTAGTAGTATGTGATGTCTAGAACTCCCTCAGATAGGTGATTGATCTCCTTTTGGATTTGATACAATCTCGCACCATTAGTTTGTTTGTATCGATCCTCCAATTCCCTCCATAATTCAACAACATCACTTGTATATTCTACACTATCTGCAATATTCTTTGAGAGTGAATTTAGAATCCACTAGGTCACCATATCATGACACTGTTCCCACTATCTAAATTTGGGAGATTAGGGATCTGGACGCATATACTCTCCACTAATGAAACCAGTTTTATTTGAAACAGAAAGGCCACGCAAAACTGCACGTCTCCAAGATCTATATCCAATTCCACTGAAAGCCACACTAACTATCATAGCTCCAGGATTATCCGACGGGTGTAGGTAGAGAGGATCACTAGGATCTAGAATAGAATTGATCGTAGCTTCAACATTTTTGATATTTGCAGTATTATTGGTCGCATTGGTTTGATTGACAATAGCCATATTGAGAAATTCAAGGGACACGAAGTAGAGAAATAAGGAGAAAATTTAGGAAAGTACAATTGAAGATAAGGTGAAACTCACACTACGCGGATCGATTGAGAATTAGGGCAAATCGAAGAATACAGATCAGATCGTTTGAGCTAGGAGATGCTAGAGACGGTTGAATCGGAGATTCCTATGCTCTGATACCATGTCAACTTGTGGATTTGGAATATCGAGCTTCATCATTGATCAGAGACTCCATTGATGTGTTCTAGAAGCTTCACATGAGCTAAGGAAGAAGGAGATCGATTTACAAGTGTGAGAGAATGAAAGCCGTTTATTTCTAATATCTAACGATATATATGTACACGTGAGGTACCACTCCACTAACTAATCTCAACTATCTTGACAGCTAGGACATAATTAACTACCAACTAACTATGATTAACAAACTAAGCTACCTAAACTAACTATGATTACAAAAGATACAAGAGAAGGAAAATTAAATATACATAGTTATCTCAATATTTATTAACAGAAGATAGACGCCTACGTTATGATCCATTTCTTCTTCTTTTTGACCGAATCAGGGGCGTTAACCTTAGGCTTTCGAATAATAATTGTATCAAACGCTGGTATGGTAGCATATACCATGTGGTTCGGCATAATCACAGTTCAGTAGCTTTAATCAAATTTTGTATATGTGTTGAAAATTATTAAATATATATAAAAATTTAAATTTAGAATTAAGGGACGGAGCTAATATAATAACATGTGGGCTTTGGTAGAATTTAATAAGTTTGTATATATGTATGAAAGAATTATTAAATTTAGACTAGATCTGGTAAAATTATGTATATGTATTAAAAATTATTAGATGTGTGTAAGAATTAAATTTAGAATGTAGTTACTAGAATTTAAAGTCGTATCTTTGAATCCAGAACTCAGAAATTTCTGGCTCTACTTCTGTTTGAAATGTGAAATGACCTCTACTCGAATGACCTTCTCTCTTTTCTTAAAGACGAGAATGATTGTGGCGTTTAATTTGATTGATAGACCAACGAATGTTATTTTAGAACTGTACTGGAGTTCTAATATGGTTGTGCAACACTTTTGATTTTATCAATAGGTCCTATCATGATAAGATTTTACCCATAGGTTTCTATTGTTATAGTGGAAATATCGCCCCTAGAAAGAGCCATGCAATTAAGTCATATTGAGTGAAGTTTTCTGAAAATTTTACAAGCATTTTAAGACTTTGGTGTTCGAAACTTGAATAATTCATTAAACCATATAGGAGTAATTCACAAGTACTGTGTCAATATTAATCGTCGAAACTGTATAGGTCGAAATCTATCTTAATACTTGGGGCTAAGTAACATCTAGAAAAGAGTCAGTTGAGATCGACCAGGAAATTGTGAGGCTCATGATCAAGATGCTATTGCTAACGATGGTCGAGGTCGAGCAACGCAGAAAGAACTGTAACGGCTAGTTTATTAGAATAGGATATTAAAGAGAATATTTCATTGAATATTCTCTGCACTTGTACTATCAGAATTTGTTGGGGGCATGTACCATACAAATAGGAAAAAAGAGAAGGACCAAAGGCATGTGATATTCATTGTAATAAGAGCAGACTTTACAGAAAAAATTTCTCACTCTTGCAAAGATACAAAGAATACCTTTTTATCAAGATCCTTGCTTATGTTATTCAACACTTTTCCATCAAATCCAAGGATATTTCGAATGTTCTAAGATCTATCTGTCACTCATTATTATGAAGAATAATCACTCAGTTCATTGTTTATTGGGTGAACCCCTTCTCCTATTTACATAAATGTCATTTGTTGCGATTTATTGATAGTTATATCTCCATTATTGCTCATACTTTTTGAAATATTTAATAAATGTTATTGCCAACTCCACACCAGATCCTCTAACGTTAGCCGTTTATTAGAAATCCTTATCTAGTAATATTAACATTAACTAGGTTTAATCCTTTAATAAACAAGTATAATCATTTTAACAAAAAGTTAATACTTTTTTGGTCAAAAAGAAACTAACTCAGATAAACTAGAAGGGGACGATTGGAGCAATTGATCTCAGCATGAAATTCCGTATGAGATAATATAGTGCTTGATTGATCGTATAAGAAATAATAATTGATCATTACCTCATTATAATGCAACACTTGGTTGGTGAAATTATATTTATACTATTACTCAAGAATTCATGTCATTTTATGAGAGAGATATGTAGGACAAAAACACTATTAACAGCAATGGGTTTATCTATTTAAAGAACAAAATTCCTTTCGAAGTAAGATTATTCACTTACAACAGTCTCTTTTACTCCTCATATAACAATCAATATCATATACATAATCATACATATAATCTCACGTAACTAATAAGTGAACCAAATGAACTCCCGAACGTTGTAATAGGGTTCAAACTATGTATGCCCTTTTTTCTCAATCTTTTCAGATTCGGCATACTGCAAATTCTCGACCATGAAAACAAGCCAAGTACTCACCCAACTTCGACGCCAATCATTTACTTTACTCAAAATAATACTATAAACATTATGACAGACAAAAAAAATTACAAGGAAAGCGCTTTTTCGATTATGTCACCTCAGTTACCCCATGTATAACAAGAACTCTTCGGGCATTCGCGGGTAAAATTCTTTGCTGAGTCCCGCTTTATGCAACGACACTTGATTTACGGTTTTCACTCTACCCTTTCACATCCCCATAGCCATCGTCATCAACAGGTGAAGTTACAGAGAAACTAATCAGAAATCATAAAAATATGTATGGGATGAAAGTAGAATATAGAAGAAAAAAGGATGGCTAATTAAGCATCTGACACAAATAAGCAAAAGCTAGAACTAGTACGTCTGTTCCTTTAAAATATCAAAACCATGCAGAGACAGTAATAACTCAATCTAAGAAAGTTGCATTAATAGAGCCCAAAATTGAGAATAATACAATGGACCAGCACAACCGGGCATGCAATAAAGCAAGGTACTACAAAGACTTAAGCTGCCTATAAAGCTCATACCCCTGTTTTGCGCAATTCAGCAGCACCATGGGCAAAGTGGCACCTTTCTCCAAAAGTGCAAGAACCTTTAGCAAAATTCTCACACAGCTTAGTCTTGTAGTTGCTCATTTGAGGTGGAGGTCCACCCTGTACTGCCGGTGCTCTTCCCGGGCCACCAACTGATCCAAGGCTACTGATCAACTCTCTTACCATGGCGCTAGCCTGCGAAATTTGTTCAAATGTGCCCTCCAGCTCAATGTTCCTGAGATTTTTATCTGTTTCATGCTCACGAATAGCCAGCTTGGCTCCTGTCTGCCGACAGATCTGCTTAGAGTTCACCCCGCCCTTCCCAATGATAGCTCCAGCAAGGGAAGCATCGACACTGATCTTTGCAGTGGCTGAGGTACCAAAGCTAGCAGCAGGTCCTGAAATAGGAGGCTCCATTCGCCCACCAAAACGACCAGGAATAGGCCCACCCCCCATGGCACGTGGATCTTCTTGTGATGGCACGATAGGCTTACCAATTTCCCAGTCCCCATGAGCAAAATGGCATTTGTCCCCAAACTTGCATCCTTCAGCTGAGTTGAACTTGTTGCAAAGTTTGGTTTTCACAGCAGGAGTATTCCCATTGGGCATGGGTGGTGCTGCTGCATTTCTTGATGCTGGAGACGGTGCCATATTCATCATCTGGGCCACAGCATTATAGCCACCAGGAACATAATGAAGAAAGTGGCAGCTCTCACCAAAAGGGCAGCCAGCAGTGCTGCATAAAAACAAGATAAACTTCAAAATCAGACCAAAAGCAGATTTCGCATATCATATAACAGCATGGATGATGCAGACAGTAGACCCAACCAGATAATCACACTTTCAACACAACTGGACTAGAATATTAGCACAAGTGCACTCTAGACAGAACGCAAAATATCCTAGTACACTAACCAAGCAATAGCACTATTCCTGGACCATTAAGTGAAGTTATCAGGTTCGCCGGTCACGATATGAGATTAATTTAATCATGTAATCCAACTGCATGAAGCAAGGTCGAGAGAGGCCAGAGTTCTATAATCTAACTACCTAGAAGACAATGAGCATGTAAGATAACTGCATAAAGCACGTTTGGAGAGAGAAAAGTTGATCACCACCATCTTCCCCCCCCCCCCCCCCC
>MU781104.1:5993-74698 GCA_026770625.1 Nicotiana glauca
CTAGCCTCGTCACTACTTCGCCGGGGTTAGGCTAGGCACTTACCAGCACATGGGGTTGGTTGTGCTGATACTACACTCCTGTGCGTTTTTGCACAGGTCCAGGTTTGGAGCAGCAGCAGTAGTTCGATAGCAGGATTTTTATTACTACGAGACTGAGGTAGCTTGCAGGCGTCCGCAGGCTCGGCGTCTCTTCTTATGCTATCATTTTTACTGTAGTCTCATTGTTTCGAGACAGACGGTTGTTATATTTCTTTTAGACCATTATATGTAGTTTATTCATAGTGGTTCGTGAGCTTGTGACACCAAATCTTGGGTAGAGGATATTGTTGAGCAGTTCATATTTATTTCAGGCTTATAAAATTAGACTTCCGCAGCTATTGTTAGTATTATTTTATGCTATCAAATTAAAAACAGGATAGTTTGTTTATGGAAACGGTGAGTAAATTGGCTTGCCTAGCTACCACGAGTAGGCGCCATCACGATCCCGATGGTGGAAAATCCGGGTCGTGAGAAAAACTGCGGAAAGCTTCCGCGAATATGCTGTCAAATGGCGTGAACAAGCTGCCAGGGTAGTGCCTCCAATGGATGAAGTTGAAATGGTCACTGTCTTTATGCAGGCCCAACAGGTCGATTACTTCCAAAACATGATGTCTGCTGTTGGTAAGCCATTTGCTGAGGCTATCAAAATTGGGGAAAAGGTTGAGAACGGTTTAAAATCAGGCCGAATCTTGAGTCATGCTGCTTTTAAGGCCACATCACAGTCTACTCAGAATGGTTCTGAGAGTTTGATAAATAGAAATGGGAGTGAAGAGGGAGTCATGATGGTCTTAAGCTTGAGGGGGGCCCGCAGGTCATTCAGCCAATCATATGTGCCTCATATCGTCCCACCACACTATTATCCCCTTCAAGATGCTGCTTATGCCATGGCACCACATCCTTATGCGGTGATGAATGTGCAACCTTACTCACGGCCATATTATTATACACAAAACCGAGCTCCGCCTCCTAGAAATGCCCATCCTTACCAAGCTCCATATAATCCTGAACCGAATGATCCCCAATACAATCCTCGCTTAAGAGAGCCTTTCAGAAAGAGTCAGTTTACCCCTATGGGTGAATCATATTCAAGCTTGTTCCAAAAGATAACCAGGTTAGATCTATTGTAGCCAGTGGCCCCGAACCGGCCGAACCCCGAGTCCCCTTCGCACCGAGCTGATGCTATATGTGAATACCACTCTGGAACAGTGGGACACAGTACATATGACTGTTGGACCCTTAAAAGGGCAGTTGAAGATTTGATTGAAGCTGAAAGAATCATTTTTCGGGATGAATATGCTCCTGATGTGATGAACAATCTGTTGCCTGCCCAACATATCGAGCCAATGGTCGGAATGATTTGTGAAGCTGAGGAATGTGATCCGGTGCTGAAGGCCGTTGCATCCATGACCGAAACTGAAGAAAAGCCAAAAAATGGTCGCCAAGCCTAAAAGTTCCCCATCAGACGGGAGTCTCGGTAGCCAGTCATGCTATCCTTTCTGCGTCCGGATTATCTCAGGGTGTGATCCGGATGCTTTACTTTATTGTCTTACTTTCCGATGTAAACCATTCTATCTTCAAAACTGGAAAAAAAAATCAAATGAAATTAATATTTCATTGTCAAGGAATGTCTTTTTTCTTAATCTTGTCATTTTTCTTATTCTCTTTTCAATTCTGTTAAATGTATATTTCAATAACATGACATGCTTGCAGACTTCATGCCCAGATCCCAAAACGCTGTTAGACTTCGAAATAATGAATCAAGAGTCGAAATGCAAGGAAGATAAGTTTGAGGAAATAAAACAAAGAGTTTGAATAGCCGAAGGAAAATTGGTTCCAGAATTGGAAAGGTCCATACATTACAACAAGAGTACTGCCAAAAGAGT
The DNA here is from genome assembly GCA_026770625.1 of Nicotiana glauca. NCBI lineage: Eukaryota > Viridiplantae > Streptophyta > Magnoliopsida > Solanales > Solanaceae > Nicotiana > Nicotiana glauca. The sequence continues at coordinate 7,916 of MU781104.1, forward strand.
GCGTTGTACTTGGGACACATCAAAGAAAATGTCCCTGAAACAACTGTCAATGCAGTTGCAGTGAAAAGGTACTATGTTGGATCCTCCATATAGTTCTAATATTCTCCGGTTGGGATGACGAAGGCTTTCATTCTCGCTACCCAAACACTATTAACCCTGTGCAAACTCTTTGAGTCGGCTCCCATTCTTTGATTACCTTTTTTGGAATATGAAAGTGTTATTGAAAATGAAATAAAATAAAAAAAGAAGATAAATAAAATAAAGACACAAAAAAGGAAAGGAAGAAAAGTCAAAGAAAATGAAAAAAATGGAAAAAGGAAAGGAAAAAGAAAGAGAAAAGAAAAGAAAACAAAATAGAAAAACAAAGTTTCCCCAAACTACGTTCGACTTGATTCCAAAAGGATACGTAGGCAGCCTCTCTGGGGGTTCAATCACACCAAAATAAAATCCAAGGTCCCCCCGAAAGTGAAACTGGGGCAAAAGTTTTAATGGTTCGGCCACGGTTCGCTAGAAAGGTTCCAAAGTTGTAATTCCATCTAATCTCTTTTACCCCAAATCCTGTTCAAGTCCTTCCGATCAATCGGTGAGAATGATTCAAGAATTGGAGAATGAAGCTACTTGGATCCGATGCAATCCAAATTGAGAAAAATAAAACGAGAGAGTCTTATTGGTGAAAACCCACACGGATACCGTAAGGCGATGGTAAGCAGAGAAAAATAAAAATGAGAGAGTCTTGTTAGTGAAAACCCACACGGGCACTATAAGGCGATGGTGACGAGAGAAATGAGAGAGGTCAGCTAGTGAAAACCTGCAAAGGGCCCAATTGATCGAAAAGAAGATCCTCACAGCCATCGGCATCGACAAAGTGAAAGGTTTCTCGAATTTTGAAGTAGAAGTTGTGATGAATTTCTGAGAGTCGGACGGTTAAAACAGATGAGGCATCCAGTCCAAAAGGCCTGTCATGTTCATTGAAGTCTACATGTACTCCAAATAAGTCCTCCTTTCCTTTTCCTGAAAGGGACACTTCTTGTTTTTAACTCATTCTCCATTCCATTGTTTATTTTCTTTGAATCCCTTTCGGTCTAACTCTATTCCGAAACTAAGATAAAGAAGGGATGGAAAGACCAATTTACAAGGTTCTCATTTGGTACGAGTTAATGTGCAGAAAGGCACCCAACTTCTTCAGGGGCATCAAGTCGACCATGCTAGCGGCCGATGATTCAAAATCAAAACTCTCAAAAAGAGAAAATCAAATTAAAGCGCCTACAAAGGTGAAATAAAATTAAAAGAGGTTAAGTCCCACGCGACTAGCCGTTGTAGCAAAGTTTGAGGAGCCAAAAGTTTCCCAATGTTCTGAATAAGAAAAAAAAAGAAAAAAAGAGAAAAAAAAGAAAAAAAGAAGAAGAAAAGGAAGTCAGAAAGGAAAGGCCTACGAAGGCAAAATAAAGTTCAAAGGTTGAGGTCCACCGACCAATCATCATGACAAAGTCTTGAAAAGCCAGAGTTTTCTCCAGAGACAGAAATGCAATCGGTGTTAGAAAGCAACCAGCTGCAGTTGAAAGGCCGAAATCAAGTGATCAAAACAATCAAGGCCACAAAACCAACCACCGTTTCAAATTAACAATTGTTCATTGTTTGAAAAAATTGAAACAAGTGCAATCCAAGCAACCATGCAAGAAGCAGGTGCAACCAAAAAGGAAAAGAAATGCGCAAGTGCTGAAACAAATTTGCAGCAAGGAATCGACCCAAAAGGGAAGTTTCCTCCAAGTTCTTTCCTGCATTTTCTACTTAAATAAAAGAGGAAGAAAAATTCAAAATCATGGTAGCATAGGGCCTCCAATCTCTAGTTGCATCCTTTCCAACATAGGGCCCCATTCCCTAGGTATCCCGGCATAACCCGAGGACCTTTTTCCTTTTCTCCCGGCATAACCCGTGGACCTCTCTGGCATAACCCAGGGATCTTTTTCCTTCTCCTGGCATAACCCGTGGACCTCCCTAGCATAATCTATGGATCTTTTTCCTTTCTCCCGACATAACTCGTGGACCTCCCTCGCATAACCCAAGGACCTTTTTTCTTTTCTCCCGGCATAACCCGTGGATCTCCCTGGCATAACTCAAGGACCTTTTTTATTTTCTTCCGGCATAACCCGTGAACCTCCCTGGCATAACCCAGGGATATTTTTCCTTTCTCCCGGCATAACCCGTGGACCTCCTTGGTATAACCCAAGGGCCTTTTTTCTTTTATCCCGGCATAACCCATGGACCTCCCTGGCATAACCCAAGGACTTTTTTTTTCTTTTCTCCCGGCATAACTCGTGGACTTCCCTGGCATAACCCAATGACCTTTTTTTTTAATTTTCCCTTGGCATATCCCATGGACCTCCCTGGTATAACCCAAGAACCTTTTTTCTTTCTCCCAGCATAACCCGTGGACCTCCCTGACATAACCCAAGGACCTTTTTTCTTTTCTCTCGGCATAACCCGTGGACCTCCCTAGCATAACCCAGGGACCTTTTTTCTTTTCTCCTGGCATAACCAATGGACCTTTCTGGCATAACCCGTGGACCTCCCTAGCATAACCCAGGGACCTTTTTCTATTCTCCCGGCATAACCCGATGACTTTCCCGGCATAACCCGTGGACCCCTTTTCTTTTCTGGCATAACCCGGTTAGCTTTCCAATATAACCTAGCAATTTTCCCAATTTAGGGCTTCACTCCCTATTTCCAAGGATACACAATCCTGACTTTTGTTGCTTTCAATAAAGAAATAGCTTAGATTTGTGTTGCAAATAACTCACGAAATTTTCCTAGTGAAAACTAGGGCAGAAAAATTTTGTTCGTTTGTTTGTTTTTGGTGTCTGAGCATGTTTGACCTCGAGGCATAATATTCAAGATATCCAAAAGAATGAGTCTCAATCCAAATTACAGAAAAAAAGAAAAGAAAAAAAAAGAAGTGAACTCAAAGTGTTGTAGTGGAGGAAGACGCGAACTGCTCAAAATTTGATTGAAGTCACAAGTTTCGCATGTCCCCCCTTGATCCAAAAGCTGAAGAATGAACCAACGGTTGAAGCTAATGAGCATCAAGATTCAGATCGGAGTCCACAGCAAGAACCAGCTAAGACTCAAGATCAAGCTTCAGGAGATTTATAGATAGGCATCTTGTAACTCGTAGCTGAAAGGCTTATCTAGTTTAGCTTTTTATTTTTTTTTATTTTGGTGTAATAAGGAGCTCAGCAAGCATAAACATCAACAACAACAGTGAAATCACAGCTTCTCGGTAGTCCCAGCTACCAAAACTTCCAGAACTACACCGACCTGATTTCTTTATAGCCAAGAATATGTAGGTAACCTCTGAAGCAAGATTCGGTCAGATTTTTCAATGCTTCTCATGGAGTTTCAAATGTGCAAAAATCCCTCATAATTGCTTACTTTATCTTTGCCCTAAAATCATTCGTGTCTCCGAGCAAAGAGGGGCAGCTGTGAGCACGTGATTTTTGCCCTATATGAAATACTCCTATAAAATCGAAGAAGATAGATTTTTTCTTAATTATTTGCCATTTTTAGGAATTTTTATAGATTTTTATTAATTGTTTGCATTTTTCTTGTATGTTTAAGTTTTATTTAAATCATGAAAAATACCAAAAAATATCAAGCATGGCGTTTAGGCTTTGTTTTTACATATTTAGGATTAATTGATAGTTACTTGTTTTATAAAATGAAAATCACAAAAAAAATACTTCATTTTTACATTTTTCCTTTTATTGATTTTTTCTCTTTTAATTTAGGATTAAGTAGCTTTTATAATTAGCTAATTAGTTTAATTTCACACTTTTGGATAATTTAAGGTTTTTTTTAAGTTGTAGGATTTTAATTAAAAGAAAAGGAAAAATTAAAAAATAAAAGAAAGAATTGGAAAAATATTTTTTCTTGTGAAATTGGGTCATTTTAATTAAAGACCTACTCAATTTTTCCCAATCCAGCCCAATCAATCCATATCCAAAACCAGCCCAAATTGTGACTCGACCCGCCTAGCGCATAACTGAATCCCTCCCTTTCTTTAAAATCCCTTTTAAGCTAGACTTAAGAAGAAGGGCAGACAATTAGAGAGCTCCCCTCTCTTTCATGGATAAAACGGCGCACCTTCAAGCTTTTTTTGTCTTCTTCACTTCTCAAAGCATCAGATAAATCCCTTCCCTTCTAACCTAGAGCAGCGCCATTTATGGCTCTGAATCTTCACAAAAAGGAAACCAAAAATCAAAAGCCACTCCTTAATTTCCTTTCATTTTATTATATCACTAGATTCAATCTCTGATTTCAGATTTAAAGACAAAAATAAAACTCCCAAAAACAAGAAAAAAACTAAAAAGTAAAAAAGAATAATCCAAAGCTGTTTTTAGGTTTTCATTCAATTGCTGCACATATTCTGGGATTTCTCTAAATGGTTTGAGCTGTTGAAGTCGTCGAATCTGCTGGGCCTGTTTGTTTCTGGAGCTGCTGGGTTATCTGGTTTTTTGGGAGCTGTAGACTTGCGCTCTAGGATGTTTTGAGCCATGTAATTGCTACCTTGTAACTGGTTTAGCTGATTCCATGTAGCTAAAGCTCTGTACCAGTTCTTTTTCACTTTTATTTGGTTCAATTTCTTCTTGTTTCGCTACTGTCCAGGTACGACTCCTTAACTAAATGACATAAACCTGCATATTTGTTTGGGAATAAGAACTGGTGGAAATTGTTCATGTGACCTCTATCCTGTTACCTATGTTTGATGGCTATTGTTGGTTTGTTTAATTGATGAAGTTTTTGGTTTCTACTTTTATTTCTTCTTCGACTCTGCTTTTTTTTTTATATGATCTTGGGTCAGATTCAGAATTCTTGATGTTTGCATTAGTCTTAGCTTCTTTCGTTTCCTCAACAGAAGCAGGAAAGTTATTAAAGTTTTTATGAAGTGATTGTTAACACTGAATTGGGGCATATTTTTTGGTTTAGATCGACTTAGCTTTCTCTCTTATGTGAAGTTGATTTGTGCGCACATGTGGTGTGTTTAACTTTAAGAGGGAAGATTTGCTTTGTGATGCAATCTGTTTTTGTAAGTTGAGCAAAAGTAAGAAAAAGTTTTGTATATTGAAGTCATATTGTCGAAATTAGTGGTGTAGCTTAATTCACTTTAATGACTGTTTTAAGTATACTAAGTGGTTTGATGTTATGCTTATAGTGGCTTCAAGGTAGCGTGTACAATCTGAGTGCAGTATACTCAAAGCCTAAAATGATATTTTGCTTATGAATCTACTTCTCAATATAGTCCAAGCATTGATTACCTCTTAAAAAGTGGCAGAAAAGTGACTGCGTTGCATTTTCTTTATCCATCATCCCTTGATTGATTGCTAATGCCGAACAAATCTGTACCAAAGGAAATTTTTTTTGTTTCAAGACTTAATAAAATCCAAAAGGATAACACATTTTTTATGACACAGTATATTTCTAACGGCAACTGAGAGTCACGAAAATAAGTTTTGGTTTTGTTTTGGTATACCTTTATTGGGTAAAAAACTGAGGGTTTGAATTAAGATATGGAAGAAGTGGTGTATCGTGTATGTGTTGAAAAATTATCCAAGCACGTTAGCCTTCTAGATTGTTTAATTTCGGGAAAACAAAATAAAAATAGTTACCTTTATTTTCTGAAAAATAACTGTATCGTGGCCATGGGTACGGTTCCCGTGACATAGGTACGATGCCTAATTCTCAAATTCGGTGGTGCATTTCATGTAACCCGATTATAACAACTTCTTATAGTAAACCTTTTAGAATAATTCGAGCGTGCCATGCCAAATAAAATCTCAAAATGCATGGCCTACATTTTACTAATTTTAAAATCCTTAGAAATCGAGGCGCGCCTTTTAGTTGAATTTCCATGGCCCTCGCAAACTTGAAAGTGCGTAGTTGCTTTAGGCGCACTGTTTAATAATTTACCTTCCTAAACTCGGGTGCACATTTATGTGACCCAAATCTAAATCCCAACAATGTTAGATAAAATATGTCGAAAGCCGCGGGTGCATTTATATGACGTGGTTCGAGACGTATTTTAAATAATGTTGCAATTTTCCTTAAAAAATAATAAAATAAAGCGGCTAAAGTTTAAAATTGCACCATAGGCTAGAACATGTATTAAAATCGGATAATGGGCCACTTATAATAGTTTAAGCGACCGTGCTAGAACCATGGAATCTAGTGATGCTTAACATATTCTCTCGGGTTAACAGAATTTCTTATTTAGAATTTCTGGTTCGCAGACTTCAAAAGAAAAGTCAAAATTTCCTCGATTTGGGATTCAAAATAAACCGGTGACTTGGGACACCAAATAAACTATCCCAAGTGGTGACTATGAATTGAATAATTAATTCCATTTCGAATAATGACTCTTAAAATGGAAAAACCCCCTTATATACTATCCTTCAGGGTGGTGTGTAAAAAAAGAGGTGTGATACCTTTCTTCCCAAATCTCATAACACCCTTCATGGCCTAAACCTTCAACAAAACCTTCTCGCCAACCATGTAGGACACATCCCGAACCTTCCTATTAGCATAACTCTTTTGCCTTGAGTGCGTTGTAGGAAGCCTTTCCTGAATCACCTTCATCTTTTCTAAAGCATCCTGTACCAAGTTTGTCCCCAATAGCCTAGCCTCACCCGAATCAAACCAACCAACTGGAGATCTACACCGTCTCCCATACAAAGCCTCTTATGGAGCCATATGAATACTCGACTGGTAGCTATTGTTATAAGCAAAATCTGTAAGCGATAGAAACTGATCCCATGACCCTCTGAAATTAAGGACAGAATCACGCAACATGTCCTCCAATATTTGAATAGTGCACTCGGACTGCTCGTCCATCTGAGGGTGAAAATCTATGCTCAACTCAACCTGAGTATCCAACTCTCGCTGCATAGACCTCCAAAACTGCAAAGTAAACTGAGTTCCCCTATATGAATGATAGAAACTGGGACACCATGCAAACGAACAATCTCTCGGATATAGATCTCTGCCAACCGCTCTGATGAATAGGTAGTACACACCGGAATAAAGTGTGCGGAATTGGTCAGCCGATCCACAATCACCCAAATAGCATCGAACTTCTTCAAAGTCCATGGAAGTCCAACTACAAAGGCATAGTGATCCTCTCCCACTTCCACTCTAGAATATGCTGAAGCAAGCCACTCGATCTCTGATGCTCATATTTCACCTGCTAACAATTGAGACATCGAGCTATAAATCCTGCAATGTCTTTCTTCATTCTCCTCCACCAATAATTCTACCTCAAATCCTGATACATCTTCACGACACCCGGATGAATGGAATACCGCGAGCTATGGGCCTTCTCCAAAATCAACTCCCAAAGCCCATCCACATTAGGCACACATATCTGGCCCTGCATCCTCAACACCTCATCATCACCAATGGTCACATCTCTAGCATCATCATGTTGAACTCGGTCCTTAAGGACAAGAAAATATCGATCATCATACTGGCACTCTCTGGTGCGATCATATAAGGAAGACCGAGAAACCACACAAGCCAATACTCGACTAGGCTCCGAAATATCCAACCTCACGAACTGATTGGCCAGGGCCTGAACATCAACTGCAAGAGGTCTCTCTCCAACTGGAATATATGCCAAACTCCCCATACTCACCGCCTTTCGGCTCAAAGCATCAGCCACCACATTGGCCTTTCCCAGATGGTGGAATATAGTGATATCATAATCCTTTAGCAACTCCAACCATCTCCGCTGCCTCAAATTAAGATCCTTTTTGTTTGAACAAGTGCTGGACACTATGATGATCAGTATACACCTCACAAGACACACCATACAGGTAATGCTTCCAAATATTCAACGCATGAACTATGGCAGCTAACTCTAAATAATAAACGGGGTAGTTATTCTCATGGGGCTTCAACTGACGAGAAGCATAAGCGATAACTCTAACCTCCTACATCAAAATACAACCAATACCAACTCTCGAAGCATCACAATACACGGTATATGAACCTGAAACTGATGGTAAAACTAACACTGGAGCTGTGGTCAAAAGTGTCTTGAGCTTCTGAAAGCTCTCCTCACACTCATCCGACCATATAAATAAAGCACCCTTCTGAGTCAAATCGGTCAAGGGCGATGCGATGGATGAAAATCCCTAAACAAATCGGCAATAATAACCTGCAAAACCAAGAAAGTTGCGAATCTCTGTGGCTGAGGACAACCTGGGACAACTCTGAACCGCCTCTATCTTCTTCGGATCAAGCTGAATACCCTCACTGGACACCACGTGCCCCAAGAAAGCCACTGAACTAAGCCAAAACTCACACTTGGAGAATTTTGCATAAAGCTTCTCCTCCCTTAATCTCTGCAACACAACTCTCAAATGCTCTGTATGCTCCTCTTGACTATGTGAATACACCAGAATATCATCAATAAAGACTATGACAAACGAGTCGAGATAAGGCCGGAACACACTGTTCATCAAATTCATGAACGCTGCTGCTGAATTGGTCAGCCCAAAAGACATCACCAAGAACTCATAATGACCATATCGGGTCTTGAAAGCTATCTTAAGAATATCTAAGTCCCTGATCTTCAACTGGTGATAACCTGAACGGAGATCAATCTTGGAGAACACTCTCGCTCCCTGAAGCTGGTCGAATAAATTATCTATACGAGGTAAATGATACTTGTTCTTAACTGTTACTTTGTTCAATTTCTTATAATCAATACACATCCTCATAGTGCCAACCTTCTTCTTCACAAATAGAACCGCCACACCCCAAGGTGACACACTAGGCCGAATGAACCCCTTATCAAGGAGTTCCTGAAGCTGCTCCTTTAACTCCTTCAACTCTGTTGGTGCCATACGATACAATGGAATAGAATGGGCCGAGTGCCCGCCACCAAGTCAATACCAAAATCAATATCCCTATCTGGTGGCATACCTGGCAGGTCTGCAGGAAACGCATCAAAAAAATCCCTCACAACTGGAACCGAATCAATACTGGGAGAGCACTGACATCCCTCACAAAGGCTAGATATGAAAGACTACCCTTCCTAACCATACGCTGGGCCTTTAAGAATGAAATCACTCTGCTGGGAACATAATCAGTCATACCTCGCCACTCAATCCATGGCACACCCGATATGGCCAATGTGACTGTCTTAGCATGACAGTCCAGAATAGCACGACATAGAGATAGCCAATCTATGCCCAAAATGACATTGAAATCCACCATACACAATAATAAAAGATCCGCTCACGCCTCTAGACCCCCAATAGTCACCACACATGATCGGTGCACACAATTTACAACAACAGTATCACCCATCGGGATAGATACATAAACAAGTGAAGCAAGAGGCTCACGGGGCATACCCAGATAACAAGCAAAGTATGATGACACATAAGAAAAGGTGGAACCAGGATCAAATAATATAGAGACATCTTTGTGGCAGACTGAAACAATACATGTAATGACAAAATTGGAAGCAATAGCATCAGGTCTAGCTGGAAGTGCATAAAAATGAGCCCGACAGCCACCTGATCGACCTCCCCCTCTAGGGCGACCCCTAGCTGACTGACCTCCACCCTTAGCTGGGTGGGTGGGTGATGATGAAGTAACTGGCGCTGAAGCCGATGGCTAACCCCTCTATTAAGATGAACCCGTAAGATGATGAGGACACTGCCTCTATATATGACCCATTTCTCCACACTCATAACAACTCCCAAGTGTTGGAGAAGGGGACTGGAGGGAACCCCTCGCACCGGAGTGACTAGCAGATGCATCTGGAATAGAAGAGCCCTGAACTGATGGATCACAGGACGAACTCTGAGTTGGAAGGGGACTAAGTGATGACTGGCCCTTATGAGAACTATGAGAACCATGACCCGATGACACCCCACGATAACCTAGGCGAGCTGGATAAGCATGCCTGAATGGACGACCTCTGTCGTGCTGAAACTGATCCCTCGAATGAGCATCACTATAACTACAAGATCTTCACGGCCTCTTGGCCTTCCTTTCCTCTTGCTCCTGGTGACGAACAAACTCAATCTCTTGGCAATATCCATAACCTCCTCGAAAGTAGCACTATTCACCCTCTCCCTGGTCATGAGAATACGAAGCTGATGAGTGAGGCCATCAACAAACCTCCTAATACTCTATCTATCTATTGGAACCAACCAAATAACATGACGAGGTAACTCGGAGAACCTCATCTCATACTGCATCACAATCATCTCTCCGTGATGCAACTACTCAAACTGCCTATGCAGCTTCTCTCTACGAGAGTGCGGCACATACTTCTCCTGAAAGAGAGCGGAGAACTATTTGCAGGTAAGGGGTGCTATACTAACAGGCCTACGCCTCTCAAAAGCCTCCCACCAAGTGAAGACAACTCCATAAAATTCATAAGTAGTGAAAGCGACCCCGCTGGTCTCCAGAATACCCACTGTACGAAGCATCCTCTGACACTTATCAAAGAAACCCTGGGCATCCTCGACCTCTGCACCATTGAAAGTCAGAGGCTAAAGTCTACCAAACCTTTCCAACCTACGCTGCTCGTCCTCTGGCATGGCAGGAACTACATAGTCCTGAGCAACTGCAACCGGTTGGGCTGGATATGCCCCCGGTATCTGAAGTCCCTGCACGACCTGCTCAGGTGTGCGAGCGGCAGGAGTCTAATTGCTTCCCCCAGCCTGAGAAGTAGCTGCGACTGTAGTAGCAGAGATCGCCTGAGCTAGGCCAGTGCAAACTGATAGAATCTCCCGAAGCCCCGGAATCACAGTGCGCACAGCTGGTGCCTGAGCTGGTGCTGTTGGAGCGTCCATAATTGGGGCCTGATCCTGAACTGGGGCTGCTGGTGAATCTTTAGGTGCTTCCCTAGCTGCTGGGTGGGCCACACCTCTACCCTTACTGCAACCACGACTATGTCCTCAGCCTCTAGTTGCCACATCTAGTGGTACTAGTGGTCGTCCATCCTGACCGATAGTGCGTGTCTTCACCATCCGTGAGAGAATAGAATAAAAGAAGTTTGGTACTTGGATCAACAAATTCGCACGACAAGAAAAGTTTTCCTAAAGGTTCCACAACCTCTCGAGGATAAATACAGACGTTTTCACATCGATGTGCGAGACTCTACTAAACTTGCTCATGACTCGTGAGACCTATGTAACCTAGGATCTGATACCAACTTATCACGGCCCTAAACCCGGACCCGGTCATGATGGACCTCTCGTGAAGATAAAGCCAGCCACACTTTCCCACTTCAGTTTTAAGCAATTAGACAATAAGAATTAAGTCTAAAGCATAATAAATAATCCCAAAGTAAGCAGTGAATAATACAATGCAGAAGTAAAACCCAACACAGCCTAATACTGGGGTATCACTATTCATGAGCATCTAACAATATGCCATAAGTCTGAACTGCCTACTAAAGTATTATAGAACAACTGATAAAAAGATAGAAATGAGATAAACGGGGAGAAACACAGGACTGCGGATGGCAAGCAACTACCTTGTGGACTCCGAAGTCTACCGTGAGCTCTCAACTCGGTCTAGCAGGATCAGCAACACTTGAATCTACACACGGGGTGTAGGGAGTAAAGTGAGTACTCCAATTCAGTGAGTAATAATAATAAATAAAGACTGAAAGCAAGAAATCACGTAAGGAACATTTCAAGCTATAATGAAGTAGTAAAACCCAGTAAAACAGGGAATCAATAAAGAAATGTATGAATCATATTAGTTCGATTTAAACTTCGTAAAAGGCCTTTTTAACAATTAAGCAGGTAAATGACAGGCAATAAGAAAGATAAACACATAAAGGTTTGCCCCTCGGGCACAATGTCAACAAATCCTCCCCTCGGGCAATGTCTCAGAACAATACCAACCCCTCACACTATATCTCACATCACAACGGGTACCCGCACTCACTAGGGGTGTGCAGACTCCTGGAGGGACCCCTTATGGCCTAAGCGCAATATCAAGCCATCTCGTGGCATCATCATTAAGCTCTCGACCTCATATAAATAAGCCACCTCGTGGCGTACATACCTCAGACCCTCGACCTCATAATCATAATCAGTGTTTACTCACAACATAGGCCCTCGACCTTACTCAGTCAAAATACTCACAAGCCACTCGAGCAATAGTAAAACATGATTGTCAGCACTAAATATCATTTAAAAGATCTTTTAAGTGTTAAAACAAAGTAAACATGGCTGAATTATTAAAACAATGGAATATAGCATGACCGAGTTCAAGTATAAAGTCAAAACAGTGGGGAAATATCAATAAAAATCCCCTAAGAGTTCAAATGGTTGGCATGAGGCCCAAATATGTCATTCGGCCCAAAAGACGATGATAGCAAATAGATTTTAGTCATATACGCGGTAAAATAGTCATTCGGGACGGACTAAGTCACGATCCCCAATAGTGAACGACCCCACACGCGTCATCAAGCATGTGCGTCACCTCAATATAGCACAATGATGCACAATCCGGGGTTTCATACCTTCAGGACATCATTTATAATTATTACCCACCTCAATCCGCTCCAAACTCAAGCCCGCGGCGCCTTTTCCCCTTGAATCGGCCAAGCGAACGAAGCCCAAGCGAAAATAATCAACTTACAATGATGTGCCCCCTGAGGGAACGAAGCCCAAGCGAAAATAATCAATTTACAACACAAATCCCGAAATTGGCCAAACTCAACCCCTGGGCCTACGTCTTGGATTTTCGATAAAAATCACACCAATAGATTCCTTATCTCCCCACGAGTTCATGCATACCAAAATCATCAAAATCCATCCACAAACGTCCCCTCAAATTCCAATTTCTAGATGTCCAATTTCAAGCCCTAGTTCTTCAATTTTAGACTTAAATTCCATGATTAATTAGGTAGATTTCACATTAGAATCGAGTTTTAAGTCCATGAATCTTAACTCCAAGTGATTACCCATGAATGTCTCTTCAAAAAGCTCGAAAAATGCTCAACAATGGAGGAAATAAACCCCAAAATCGCGGTCAAGATGACTATTTAAACCTTCTGCCCATGCCTAAAATTCTTCATCGCGATTGCGGGACCCTCATCGTGATTGCAAAGCACAAGCTACCAGGCCCTCAAATTTACACTACGCAAATGCTATTAGGCCCACATAAACGATGCACAGGACCTTAAACCTACGCGAACGCAGATAGAGCCATGCGAATGCGATTCACAACTTGCCCAACTCACGCGATCGCGGCACAAGCTACGCGATCGCGAAGAACAATCTGACCTGCCCTCATCAGAGACCTACGCGATCACGAGACTTTCTACGCAATCGCGGAGGAGAAAATTCTACAACAACTGAAACTCAAAAGTCTGTAACTTTTCTAAAGCATAAAATGGTCCGATTGACCACCCGAAACTCACCCGAGGCCCCCGGGACCTCAACCAAGCATACCAAGATATCCCATAACCTCATTCAAACTTTTTACTACCTTCTTAACACTCAAAACAACATCAAAACAACCAATTCACATAGGATTCAAGCCTAAGAATTCCAAAATCTTCTAAATTACGCTTCTGATAAAAAACCGAACAAAACCATGTCCAAATGACCTGAAATTTTGCACACACATCCCAAATAACACAACAAAACTATTGCAACTCTTAGAATTCTATTCCAACTCCTATATCAAAATCTCACCTATCAACCGAAAAAAGCCTAAAATCCAATTTCGCCAATTCCAGCCTAAATCTCCGGACCTCCGAAACTCATTCTGATCATGCTCTTAAGTCCCAAATCACCTTTAGAAGCTATTCAAATCATCGGAACTCATATCCGATCCCTCTAAAATATAAGTCAACATCCGGTTGACTTTTCCAACTTAAGCTTCCTCAAAAGAGACTAACTATCTCAAACCTTACCAAATCCTTTTCGAACCCGAGACAACCAACCTGATCACATATAGAACCGATAGAGAAATAAGAAGTAAAAATAGGGAAATAGAGTGGTAACTCATAAGACGACTGACCGGGTCGTCACAGAAACACCTGGCTCAAAAAGTGAAAAAACCACAATCTACTTTCCAGTAGGATTTTCCCAAACTCACCACTAAAATCACTGAGCCAAAAATTGCATTTATAAAAATTCTGTTGTAAACCTAGGATTAACTCTAACCCCGTTGTAGCACACAACCTCAATCGTTGCGACAACTTTAAGTTAACTCTAACTTGAAAACTTTGAGTACCTAATACAATTGTTTCTAGATAAGATGGAAGGTACAATATGAAAACACCTACTCCAACTGAGCTAAAATAAAAGACAGACACTTGGAACTGGTTCTTCTATCTGATTCAAGTAGCTTCAGGATTGCACGCTTGAATCACACATAAATTTCTTTCAAAATTGCCTTGCTATTTTGCTGTCAATTCATGTTTTTTTTCTGCTTATGTGCATTACCTGAAAAGAGAACAACAGTGATATTTATGGAGTTAGCAAATAGAGATTGACTAGAATATTGATGCTACTCTTCCTTGGTGGAAGCGTTCTAGTTGGTCTCATTCTCTAACTCTATCCACCTCTTGAGTCGTGTTCTCTTTGTGCAAGGAGTCTTTCTTCTTATCCAATATACAATATTTTTGATCAGGATCAGGAGATATCATTTCTAGTAAGTAAGGTTTATCTCCTTCACGTGCATCTCACATACTTGAGTTGACCATATCTGTGCTTCACTAGGATGGACCTGGTCCATATCTAAGATCCTTTATGAGTCTTCAAAACTCACATTTTTTTGGGCCAACATGGATCTTCACCTTCATGCTAAAATTTATCACACATTCCGTGTTTCACAGCTGAAGAAACTTGTGGGCACTACTACTGCGATCCAAAACCTGCCTGTTTCCCTTTCACCGCATGGTCATAATGTTTTGGAGCCTGAAGCTGTGTTAGAAGAGAGAGAAGATAGTACATGGATGGAAGTTCATTCTTTGCACCAACAATTTCATGCGTTCTGTCCTTGAGAACAAGAATTATTTCAGAGAGGGGAAACTTTTTACTCCCTCCATTTCAGTTTATGTAAACCTGTTTACTTTTTTGTCTGATCGCTGCCAACTCGACACTACACTAGGGTAGTAAGAGCGGGTTGCAATAGATTTTACCCAAATAGTGGTTCGGGATCGAATTTTCACAGGGAGCTAGTAGTGGAGTTGTAGTGTCTGTCTAGTCTAGAGATGCGGTTGTGCTTCTAATGTAACTTCAAATATTTTGGGTTTTTATATATTATAATGACTATTTTAAACTAATGATTAAAACTGAATTATGCTACGAGAATATTGTAAGTTGTAATTAATGATAGGAAAGGCACTAGGGTCATGGAATCACCTAGGTGGTTAATACGGGTAGAAACTACTAAGGATAGATTGACATATTTGGGGAATATGCTATAACCATTGCACAATTGTACCCACTCTCACACCTTTCGGTAGATAGAGTGATTTTGCCCAATTGACTCTCTCGAGACTAATTGGGTAGGACAATTAGACCAAGCAACTAGGGTTTAAGTAGGGTGATTACTCTCTCGAGATTTAACCCGTTAATTGGGACTACCATTTCTCATGGTCCATCCCAATTCCTTGTTGGGTCAATTTTGGGGTCATGGACTCTTTTTCTCAAAAAGGGTTAAACCCACAAAGCTAGAATCAAATGTTTGCAACCACCAATCCTTAATTAAAACATAAAATCAACCCAAATAACAAACACCCAATATCAATCTAACCCTAGATGGCAACACCCATCAATGACACACACTAGGTTTGAGCCACAACCCTAGCTAATGGGTTCAACTACTCATGCTAGATACAGAAATTGAAGAAGTAGATGAAGAACTAAACATATTAATTAATTACTAAGAAGAATCTACAAATATCTATCGTTAATAAATAGCAAAAGTGCCAAAAATGGCTACAATCTCATTCCCAGGTGCACAGCTGCGTTTCAAAATATCCAACTTAACCTAAAAATGGTAAAATGTTCTATTTATACTAAGCTGGAAAAACTGAAAAAAATACCCCTACGGTGTCAGCGCGGACCGCGCAAAAAGGACTGTGGCTGCACTGGCTTTTGGACTCATGATTTCAGCTTCTTTGAAGTTGAGGACCGCGGACCGCGAGAGAATGCACCTAGGCCGTGGTGGGCATTGGCACGGCCGCACATAAATGAACGCGGAGAGCATTGCTTGAAATGGCCAAAACCTCAGCTTTCTGAATCTCATTCGCGGAGACCGCGCAAAAGTGTAGCGCGGCCATGAAGCCTGACCGCAGACCACTTTACAAGTACCGCGCTCGCGTTGCTTCCTTCATGAGAATGCAAAGTCTCTTAATCTCCTAGTGCGGCCGCATTCACTTTTGCACGGTCCGCACTAGGACCTCTTTTCCTCATTTCACTTAGTCTTTGACACTTGAGTAGGTTTCACTCTGTTTTGAGCCGATCTTTGACATTTGTCACTTTGTCGCTTAAACCTGCAATCAAGCACAACTTGTAAGCATTTTAGGACTATTTTGTAGCAATTTGTAACCAAAGCAATAGCAAGTAGGGGTATAAACATGGTGAAATCCTAACTTATCAACTCCCCCAAACTTAAACCTTTACTTGTCCTCAAGCAAACAAAATAAGACCCACCCCTTAAAGGGAAATCCAAGTAATTCCATCTACCCTAAAGCAACTTCAACAAGCATCAATTGGGACTAACAATTGCCCTCAATACGAATGCATCATTAACACATTTAAAATTTGAAAACTTTGGATCAAGTGTGACACAATAGCATTATGAGTTGACACATTTCATCAAGGAACTTCTCTCAATTATTTTTGTCATTGTGGAACCCAAACTTATACATCCTCAACTCTCCCTAAGTGAATCTCGACTTTTAGAGTATTGACACACAAACCGAAGTTGATGGAATTTCGCTCGTCTCTCTCAAGAAGGAGGTCACAAGTCCGGATCTGGGTACCATATGCTTGCCCCTTATGTAAGTATCCACTAATGTAGGTTCCCTTCAACTCAAGATCTTATAGGGCTTTTGTGGAGTCAAATGTGAAGGCTTTTGGGTAAGGGTCGGACATGTTTTTATTCAAGTGGGTTCAATCTTACCTTAAGCACTTTTTTTTATTCATTTTGGCATAACTCTCTTGACTCTTTTGAGTATTTCACTTCTTTACAAGGGGTTAGAGAGATACATTGTCACTCTTTCTTATGCAATTCAAAATAATTCTCCTTTTTCTATTTTTTTCACACCTTTTTCACCTTTGTTTTCCTTGAATCCCTTTTTATTCTTGTTCACATTGGATTTTCTTTTTGTCTTTTTCTTTTCTTGCATTTTTCATTGCCTTCCTTTTTCTTTTGCTTTTGTACCTTTCTACCACTTTATTTCCTTTCTTGTCTCTGCCCCCAAACTTAGACATTTTCCATTACTCAAGGGAAGATTTGGGTGCCAAGAGAGGGTGTCATTTAGAATGGGTATAGGCTTGTAGCATTGGTTCTTGAAAGAAAGAGGTTCAAGGCTCAAAAGGGTTAACTAGGGATCATTTCATTAGTAGGCCATGGAATTTTTCAACTTAACATTTGGATCAAGGAATCACTTCTCAAGTCAAATTTCACCTAAGATTTCGCCTCAACAAACATTTAGGGCAAGTTCTAGACCATTGGCTCGGGACTTGGACTCACAATTCAATATCTCACCACACACACTAGGGGATTGATAAAGACATCGAGTCGAGGGCCCACAACGACCTTAGTTACGATTCAAGCACACAATGGTCCGAAAAGACCACATGATGATTGTTTGGTCAACGCAAGAGTCTCAAAGCCATGACTTTGACCATCCTAAACACAACATTATGTCTTTGACCATGGGATCAAAGGCAAATGTGCTAGGCCCAAGTGAAGCTTTGCTTGAGGTACCCTCAACTACCAAAAACAAAAGAAAAATCAAAGAAACGGACTCAAGCACTTAAGAAGGTTGTCACTCCATCCATCATCGGGAAGAGCCACCCGGTTCACACAATACTCCACCCTTGGAAAGAACCGTGGTTTTAAGAAAACCAAGGGCTTATTAGAAGCGTCAAAAACAAAACAAGAGGCTACGAGCCTAACTATAAAGCTAAAAACAATTTTTTTGCAAAAATAGAAAATAGAATGAATATTTACAATAGGGAATTAGAATATACGAACGGGGGATGAATATATACAAAATGTAACTTAACTTTATATACATACCAAAATAGAAGATAAAAAGTACTGAATGTAAAGTTATATACATACCAAATAGAAAATCAACCAAAAGGAACAAAAATTGAGTCAAATATATACAGTCATCCAGATAATCAACAAAAAAAATAGGGCGCACTCCCACGAATAAAAGCTGGCATTGTCCCCAATGCCAACTACCAAAATAAGCATCAAAATCAAAGTAAATGATATAGAGGCTCTCTAGGCTTGGTCCGTCTGCATGGGATCATCAGTGGTCCCCAAGTCCTCCATATGTGTGGGAGCCTCAAACTGGCTCCCGGCCTCCTGCTGCTCAACTGCTAGGACTGGGGCCTGCTCCTGGACCAGCTGGATGCTAGGTGCAGCATGTGGCAAACTGGAAGAGGCCTCATGTGGGACTGCCACGTCAATCACTGCATCAGTTGTACTGGGGAGCTTTCTCTTCTTCCTAGGCTGCCTGGGTGCCTGCTCCTGCTGTGACTCTGCTACTGGTGCTGCTGGATCTGGGGCTGGGTCCCCGAATATCAAGTCTAGAGGCATCTGATCTGCCAATAGTTTGTCCATATCTGTCCTGAGCTGCTTCACAGACTCCTTCGAAGCCCGTTATCTCCTCATCTTCTTGTGCTCCTTGGCAAGCTCCTTCAGAGCCTTGGCATGTGACTCCATAACAGTAGTCAAAGTGGCCTGTGTCTTCATAATACTTTCCTGGTTCTCTAGGAGTTTCTTTAAAGTGTCCTCAATGGACTGAGGAATCTGAGCTGGATGAGCTACTGATTGGGTCTGAATAGTGGAGGACAATTTGGACAACTTGGATGTTGCAGCTGACATCCAGTTATTCAAGCTAGCCATTGTCTGGCTCAACTGATGGACAGTGAAGGGATGAGTCCTAGAAGATGGTACCCCCGGGCCCACTGAAGTACTGGGATCAACAGAAGAGTATGGTCCTAGAGGCAAGTCTACAAGTGTAGTGGAAGCAGGCTCGGTGGAAGGCATGGTAGAAGGCGCGATAGAAGGCTCTACAACAACTGGCTCCTCAGACTGGCCAGTTAGGACAGAAGCAGGTGGCTTGTAGTGCTTTGATTTAGGGTTGTCCGGGCCCTGCATACTGTACCAAGAATAGGGAGCCACTGGCTTAGTCTTGATATTATACCTTTTCTTCTCCACCTCCATATCCCTGAAATACATAGAAAGGGTGTTGGGAAAAGGGTAGTTCCGGTCATGCTCCTATCCCACATCGGAAATCACCCTGGATATCACATTGCCCACATTGATAGGGTACCCGACCATAATAGATGCAACAAAAATAGCCCAGGTAAGTGGAATAGTATCATCGTGGGTAGAAGGGGTCAAGTCGACTGCACACAAATGTCAACCATCCTCGAGCCTCAAAGTTGAAGGTGTTTCGGAATATTTTCTTCCCTGCTTGCAGCCACTGTGGCACAATACCTAGGATAGCTAAGAACTGAGCCAACCAAGGACGGACTTCCTCCCCCATCCCTAACTTTTCTAGATAAAGCAACTCGTCCTCATCACGGAACCCCAAATAGTTATTCAAGGAGTTGCCGTCAAACAACACTACTTTGTCTCTCACTTTGGTCACCTTAGTATCCTTGACAATGTGAGCCACATTAAAGTAGAATTCCCTAATCATGTGCTCATTTGCATCTATGCACTTCTCCAAGAAAAACTCCCAGCCTTTTCTAGTTCGGAACTCCCTTTGCATGTTCGGGTTGTTGGGGTAAAAGGTCAGTGTCAATAAAACTTCTCTCCGGTATCCACTTCCTCACCGGCCACCACTCCCTAAACTTGTGAAATGCCACTTGACTGACAAATTGATCTTCCCAGACTTCAGGTTTTCTATTTCTTTAAATACCCCCAATATGAGGCTCACCTCCCTCATCTTTGCCTGCACTCTCCCTAGATAATGAAGTTGTGGGGGAGGTGGAGTATTTCCCACTACCAACTACGGACTCGTCAGAAGAATTCGAGACTACATTCACTGGTCTTTTGGAGGTTGGTGATGGTGGTGGGGTATCAACTAGGTGGAGGGGGTCGGTTATGTGAGTTGGGATTGAATCTAAGGAGATGCTTTTGGAGGGTACATAATCACTCCCCGACGAATGAGAAGCAGCCTTATCAGCATCTTTTGTCAATTTCTGGGTCTTTTTTATGTTCTCCCGAGCCTGGGGAGTGAGTTTGGCTATTCTCTTGCCTTTACCCCCTCGGGAGGAACCACCGCTCCCGGGTTGTTGTGATTGTTTGCCGCCCTTTTATCTAACCATTATCTACCAGCGTGGCCACGTAAAAGTGACCGCGGACCGCGCTGAGTTTGTTCATTGCAGCCTTGCAGTAAGCAGCCCACGCGGACTGCACAAACGTGACCGCGATCGCGTGGAAAACTTCAGAGAGCACCATATTTTTGACTTGCCAGCGCGGACCGCACAAAAATGCACCGCGACCGCACTGGCAAACTTCAGAGACTATGCAAACTTGGCTCATATCAGCGTATACCGCGAAAAAATGCACCACGGCCGCACTGGCAAACTTCAGATACTGCAATTTCTTTCCTTTTGTTTTACACTGCTTCATCACAATCCCTGCAACATCTCACAAACAATTAGCTCAAAAATCCTAAGCTACAAAGAAAATCAAAGAGAAAGAAAAAGACATGGGTTGCCTCCCAAGAAGCGCCTGATTTAACGTTGCGGCACGACGCATGTTACCATCACATCACTTCAAATGAATGAGTGCTACCACGTGGTTGTCATCATACTTCCCCAAATAATGCTTGACACGATTCCCATTGACCCGAAAAATTTCACCATTCTTGTTCTTGAGATCAAGAGCACCAAAAGGAGTCACACATACAACTTCAAATGGCCCACTCCACTTTGACTTGAGCTTTCCCGAAAATAACCTCAATTGGGAGTTGAAAAGAAGAACCATATCACCAACCTTGAATTCCTTTCCCCGAGCATATTTGTCGTGAAGATACTTCATCTTGTCCTTATACAAGGACGAGCTGGAGTACGCATGAAATCTAAACTCATCAAGCTCGTTTAGTTGCTCAACACGGAGATTCACCGCAACATCCCATTCGAAGTTCAACTTCCTCAAGGCCCACATAGCCTTGTGCTCCTATTCCACAGGAAGATGGAAAGCTTTACCAAACACCAATCGGTACAGAGACATACCAATTGGGGTCTTGTAAGCCATCCGATAGGCCCAAAGAGCATCATCCAATTTCTTCGACCAATTGGTCCTATTAGCATTTACCGTCTTGGACAAGATACTCTTTATTTCTTGGTTGGAGACTTCCACTTGACCACTAGCTTGAGGATGATAGGGGGTGGTCACTTTGTGATTTACTCCATACTTAGCAAGTAATGAGTCGAAAGCCTTGTTGCAAAAGTAAGACCCCATCATTAATGATAGCACGAGGGGTGGAAAACCTTGTGAAGATACTCTTTTTCAAGAATGCCACAACACTCCGGGCTTCATTGTTAGGTAAAGCCACGGCTTCAACCCGCTTTGAGACATAGTCCACTGCCACTAGAATATAGGTGTTCCCACATGAGCTCACAAAAGGACCCATGAAATCGATTCCCCAAACATAAAAAATATCCACCTCGAGAATCGTATTGAGTGCCATCTCTTCCCTTTTTGAAATTCCGCCGGCTCTTTGGCATGCATCACATATCTTTACCAAATCACTAGCAACCTTAAATAAAGCCGGCTAATAGAACCCGCAACTCAAAACCTTTGAAGTCGTCCTCACCCCTCCATGATGGCCACCATAGGGAGAGGAGTGACAAGCCTCCAATATGCTCAGTTGTTCACCTTCCGGGATGCATCTTCTAATCACACCATTCGTGCAAATTTTAAACAAGTACGGCTCATCCCAATAACATCCAAACTATACCATTTGAGTTTCTTCGTTTGGTTGGAAGAGAGATCACACGGGACAATTCCAGTCATAATGAAGTTGGCGATGTCCGCGAACCATGGAATGTCGCACCTAGACACAGAAAGAAGTTGCTCGTCGGGGAATGCATTCATTTATTTCAAGGTCGTCACATGGCCTCCCTTCTTCCTCCAACCGGGACAAATGGTCCGCAACTTGATTTTCACTTCCCTTCCTGTCCACTATTTCTAAGTCGAATTCTTGAAGAAGTAGCACCTATCTCATCAATCTCGCCTTGGAATCCTTCTTGGACATCAAATACCTAAGGGCGGCATGGTCCGTCTGCACAATCACCTTGGCCCCCATAAGATAAGGCCGAAATTTTTCCATGGCAAATACAATTGCCAACAATTACTTCTCCGTCACCGTGTAATTACATTGAGCTTCATTCATAGTCTTGCTTGCATAGTACACGAGATGGAACATTTTACTAATTCGTTTACCTAACACCGCCCCCACCGCAACGTCACTTGCATCACACATTAGTTGAAAGGGCAAACTCCAATTAGGTGCGGTGATGATAGGAGTTGAGGTCAACTTGTGCTTTAAAAGTTCAAAGGCCTCCATGCATTTTTCATCAAAAAGAAACTTGGCATCTTTCTCTAGCAACATGCAAAGTGGATTCACAACCTTTGAAAAATCTTTGATGAACCGCCGGTAGAACCCGACATGCCCAAGAAAACTCCTCACCCCTTTGACAGAAGTAGGGGGAGGAAGCCTCGAAATGACCTCGATTTTGGCCTTATCAACTTTAATTCATTGCTTTGAGATCTTGTGACCCAACACTATACCTTCTTCTACCATAAAATGGCATTTTTCCCAATTGAGAACGAGGTTAGTTTCTTCACATCGAGCCAAGACTCTATCCAAATTTACCAAGCATTCTTCAAAGGAGTCACCAACCACACTAAAGTCATCCATAAAGTCCTCCAATATTTCTTCCACCATGTCGGTGAAAATAGCCATCATGCAACGTCGGAAGGTCGTCGGAGCATTGCATAACCCGAATGGCATCCAGGAGAAAGCAAATGTACCGTAGGGGCATGTAAAAGTGGTCTTGTCTTGGTCCTCGGGGGAAATTAAGATTTGATTATAGACTGAGTACCCATCCAAAAAGCAATAGAAAGCTCGCCCCACAAGACGATCAAGCATTTGATAAAGGAATGGTAAGGGGAAATGATCCTTGCGGGTCACCTTGTTGAGTTTTCGGTAGTCCATACAAACTCTCCACCCAGTAATGGTCCGAGTGGGAATAATCTCATTGTTGTCATTTGTCACTACCGTCATCCCACCTTTCTTTGGCACACATTGGATCGGAGAGGTCCATGAGCTATCGGAGATTGGATAAACCACACTGGCGTCAAGCCACTTGATAACCTCTTTCTTTACCACTTCTTGCATCACCTCATTTAGTCTTATTTTATGTTCAAGTAAAGGCCTTGCATCCTCATCCAATATGATTTTATGCATGCAAAAGGCGGGGCTTATACCCCGAATATCGGCCAATGTCCATCCAATCACCTTTTTGCGCTTTTGAAGAACCGCCAAAGTGGCGTCAACCTGCATGTTAGTTAAGCAAGACGAAAGAATAACATGTAAAGTGGAATTTGAACCCAAGAATTCATACCTGAGGTGTGGAGGAAGGGGCTTCAACTCCAACACTAGTGGCTCCTCAATCGATGGCTTTGTTGGTGGAGTTTTGCAGTTTTTCAATATCCAAAGATAACTTTCTAGGCTCATATGAATATGACCCCATACCATGCAATGCATTAACGCACTCCACTCTACCGGCATCATCATTGACATCCATGTTAAGAAGCACGCCTCAAGAGGATCTTCAACATTTATCATGGAACTTGTGTCATCCACTATCACAGCTGTTACAATGTCAACAAATGAACACACCTCCGTGCTATTGGGTTGTCTCATTGATTTGCAAATATGGAATACCACCTTCTCATCTCCTACACGGAATTTCAACTCACCCACTTCAACATAAACCAATGCCTTCCCCGTATCTAGGAAAGGTCTTCCAAGAATAATTGGCACTTCAAAGTCCACCTCATAATCCAATATGACAAAGTCGGCCGGCAATATGAATTTATCAACACGAACTAGAACATCATCAATTATGCCCAAGGGTCGCTTCATCGATCGATCTGCCATTTGAAGTCTCATAGAGGTTGGCCTAGTTTGCCTGATTCCCAAAGTCTTGAAAATCGAATAAGGCATCAAGTTAATGCTAGCCCCCAAGTCACAAAGGGCTTTGGCAAAATCCGCACTACCGATAGTGCAAGGGATAGTAAAAGCTCCGAGGTCTTCAAGTTTCGGGGCTATAGAATGCACTATAGAACTCACTTGATGCGCCATTTTAATCGTTTCACACTCAATCGGCCTCTTTTTAGTTACCAAATCCTTCATAAACTTTGCGTACCTCGGGATTTGTTCAAGTGCCTCCACCAACGGCACATTGATAGTAAGACTCTTCATCATTTTCAATGAACTTTTTGAATTGATTGTCACTTTTTTTCTTTGCTAACCGTTGAGGGTAAGGTGGAGGTGGCCTAGGCAATGGTGCCTTAGCCTTTTGTACAACCGTCTCGGGCATGTCAATCACGTGTTCCCTAGACAGGTTCACGGCATCTTGAGTCTCTTCTCCAGCCTCATCATTAATATCAATCCGCACATCATTGGTCACATTTGGTTCAACCACATCATCAACATCCAAAGGCACATTATCATCATGCAACTTAACTTCGTCATTCACAACTTGCTTTTCATTTGAGGCATGCACATCACCGCCTCTTTGCTTCTTGTTGTAACCTCCATCACATGATTGTTACCCCCCTTCGGGTTCACTACCGTATTACTTGGTAGAGCACCCTTAGGTCGAGTGTTCAACGATTGAGAGATTTGGCCAAGTTGTACCTCCAAATTCCGAATAGAGGTGTTATAAGAAGCCAATTGAGCATCGAAGTCTTGGTTCTTCTTCATCATTTGTTCGAACATCATTTCTATTCTCCCCACATCACTACCCAAAGAACTAGACCTTTGAGATTGAAAGGGAGGTGGATTGTTTGGTTGTTGGTACCTGGGGGACCTTTGAAAGACTTTCCCCTGGTTGCCTTGGTTTCTGCTATTATTCCACCCTCCTTGATTGCTGTTGTTATTGCTCCAATTATTATTGTTCCCGTTCCAATTGCCTTGATTGTTACCTTGGTTACCCCAATTGTTGTTTTGATTGTTGTTGTTCCAATTGCCACCACTTTGTTGTTGGTTGTTATTGTTCCAATTACCTCCACCTTATTGATTGTCCCAGTTTCCTTGGGGACGCCATTGTTGATTCCCTTGATTTTCTCTATTCCCTTGGTAGTTATTGACATATTGACATTATTCGCTTTGCTCATCATAGCATTCATTCGAATAACCACCACCATCATTGTTGTTGTCAAATTTCTCAAAATTACCTTGAGGTTGTTGTTGCCCTCTTTGCCTCCTTTTCAACATAGAAACACCTTCCATTGCATTGACTTGGCGCGGGTTTTGGACTTGTTGCAATTGCGCCTTCACCAATTGATTCATAGTTGTTGTATGCTCGGTAATAGCTTGGCCATGATCATGCAATTCCTTATGAAAATGGATGACCGTGGGGTCACCTTGGGGCACATTTGCTCGACTTTGCCATGACGAAGAGGTGTCAGCCATTTCATCAAGTACATCACATGCCTCTTGTTAAGAAAGTTTCATGAAGTTCCCTCCGGCTAATTGGTTCACAATGCACTGATTCGTGGTGTTGATGCCCCGATAAAAAATTTGTTGTATCATTGCCTCGGTCATGTCGTTATTAGGGCACTCCTTCACCATTGTTCTATATCTTTCCCATATCATGTGCAAAGGTTCTGTTGGTTCTTGCTTAAAGGCTAGAATTTCATCCCGAAGAGCCGCCATATGACTTGGAGAAAAGAACTTGACAATAAATTTGTCCCCCAATTCATCCCATGTGGTGATAGAATGATTGGGGAGCCTTTCTAACCAATCCAACGCTTTACCCCGAAGAGAGAATGGGAAAAGCCTCAATCTCAACGCATCCTCGGATACGTTTGTTTGCTTGCTACCCCAACATGTATCAACGAACCCGTTCAAGTGCTTGTATGCATTTTGATCGGAGGTGCCTGTAAAATACCCTCTTTGCTCAAGTAAGGTCAACATGACATTTGTGATTTGAAAGTTCCCCACTTGGGTCTGGGGAGGAACAATAGCACTGGCGTATCCTTGATTAGGAAGAACTCTTGGGACCAATCTTGGCGGTGGGGTAGGAGGGTCTGGAATATTCTCAGCATTTGCATGGGCATTTCTGCCTCTATGTGGAGCTTGAGGTAATTGAAGCTCATCTTGATCAATATCTTCAGCCTCCTCCCCCGCCATGGCATTACCAATAGTGTCATTTGCATTGAGAGCCATTTGTACCTGATTGATCGACACAAACAAAATTAGTAAACATAAAGGAAAGAGAAGAAAAACACAAAACTAGCTAAACAGATAGTCAACACCATAAGCTCCCCGGCAACGGCGCCAAAAAGTGATTGCTGCCAACTCGACACTACACCAAGGTAGGAAGAGAGGGTTGCAATAGATTTTACCCAAACAGTGGTTCGTGATCGAATTTCCAAAGGGAGCTAAAAGTGGAGTTGTAGTGTCTATCTAGTCTAGAGATGCGGTTGTGCTTCTAATGTCACTTCAAACATTTTTGGATTTTTATATATTATAATGACTATTTTAAACTAATGATTAAAACTGAATTATGCTATGAGAATATTGCTAAGTTGTAATTAATGATAGGAAAGGTGGCATCACCTAAGTGGTTAATTAACGGGTAAAAACTACTAAGGATAGATTGACATATTTGGGGATTATGCTATAACCGTTGCACAATTGTACCCACTCTCACACCTCTCGGTAGAGAGAATGATTTTGCCTAATTGACTCTCTCGACACCAACTGGGTAGGACAATTATACCAAGCAACTAGGGCTCAAGTAGGGTAATTACTCTCTCGAGATTTAACCCGTTATTTGGGACTACTATTTCTCATGGGTCCAACCCAATTCCTTGTTGGGTCAATTTTGGGGTCATGGTCTCTCTTTCTCAAGAAGAGTTAAACCCACAAAGCTAGAATCAATGTTTGTAACCACCAATCCTTAATTAAAACATAAAATCAACCCAAATAATAAACACCCAATATCAATCTAACCCTAGATGGCAACACCCATTAATGACCCACACTAGGGTTGAGCCACAACCCTAGCTAATGGGCTTAGCTACTCATGCTAGATACAGAAATTGAAGAAGTAGATGAAGAACTAAACATATTAATTAATTGCTTAGAAGAATCAACAAATATCTATGGTTAATAAAGAGCAAAAGTGCCAAAAATGGCTACAATCTCGTTCTCAGGTGCACAGTTGCGTTTCAGAATATCAAAATTAACCTAAAAATGGTAAAATGTTCTATTTATACTAGGCTGGAAAAACTGGACAAAAATACCCCTGCGGGGTCAGCGCGAACCGCACAAAAAGGACCGCGGCCGCGCTGGCTCTTGGACTCATGATTTCAGCTTCTCTGAAGTTGAGGACCGCGGACCGCGAGAAAATGCACTGCGACCGTGGTGGGCACTGGCGCGGCCGCACATAAATGAACGCGGAGCGCATTGCTTGAAATGGCCAAAACCTCAGCTCTCTGAATCTCGTTCGCGCGGACCGCGCAAAAGTGTAGCGCGGCCACGTGGATTTAATCTCTAGATTTCTAGTCTCTGAACCTCATGTGTGCGGACCGCGTAAAAGTATAGCGCGGCCGCGAAGCCTGACCGCGGACTGCGTTATAAGTACCGCGCCCGCATTGCTTCCATCATAAGAATGCAAAGTCTCTGAATCTCCTAGTGCGACCACATTCACTTTTTGCGCGGTCCGCACTAGGCCCTCTTTTCCTCATTTCACTTAGTCTTTGACACTTGAGCAGGTTTCACTCCGTTTTGAGCTGATCTTTGACATTTGTCACTTTATCGCTCAAACCTGCAATCAAGCATAACTTGTAAGCATTTTGGGACTACTTTGTAGCAATTTGTAACCAAAGCAATAGCAAGTAGGGGTATAAATATGGTAAAATCCTAGCTTATCACCCCCTTTCTATCCTTAGAAATAATTTAGCTTAAACATCCAATTCTACCCTTATTGAGATACTTATCTAACTACATAAATACTCTGGACTCCTTTCTGACATGTTTAGGACCACAAATTTAAAAAGTCTACATTTTTTCTTAAACTCCGTACCTAGTCAAACAGATTCACATAAATTGAAACGGAGGGAGTATATAGTAATTGTATAGTGAGGGTATTATAGTCTTTCACTTGGGGTTAATAGTCAGGTAAGAGGGGTTAACTGAGTTAGTTACAAAAGTCGGTACATGGTGAGATGGTGAGAATCCTTGTTTGATTTTTTTTTAATAGCCTTATCGACAGAAGAAGGTACACCTTAATTATCATTGACTCTCTTTTTACTTTGTCCCTTAATCATCACAAAAGACTTTTTTTCACCTACCAGACAATGTTACATATATATTACCTCAGATTTTTTGATTTTTAACCTTTATAAAACTAATGACAACAACATGCAAGACTCTTGAAGCTATCCCAGATAATAGAGGTAAATGCACACTCAAACGTAAGAAGCGACATATTCCATCAGCTTCATCTGCTTTTCTCATGGGCTGCATTCTCTGCCTTATGCAAACAATATTTCTAGTATTTCTAGCAAACCATTTTTAGGGATTATGGATGTGAAATCTATAAGTATTAACATTCAATCATCATGCCTTACTTAAAAGTGTTGAAAGTGTCATTCACATTTCAACAACAAATACCGTTTTGTTTGCATTGTTTTCTTCTTGATCATATCAAATATCATATCTAGCAAGAGTAAGATGCTTTTATTATACCAATTCATGCAGGGATATTTTATGCTTTCCCCTGCAAAGAAGTATTTCGTAGCCTGGGACAGAACTGAAATTGAACTGATCATGGGAAAATCAAAGGCTAATGACAAACAACTGCAGGGTATTCAGTTCATATAGAATAAAATAAAAAATGAAGACAAGAGTGAATGTAACAAAGATAATGAGAAGGAGGAGTCCAAGGCATATGTGAACAAGAGAACAAAGCAAAAGAAAGGTAAGAAGGCAAAGAAAATACCAAAGAAAAGAAGCAAAGTAATTTTCAAATCAACCAAAAAGAGGACCAAGATCAGGGGGAGTTCTCTGCAAATGCCAATCCAAAGCTTTGATGAAGACATTGCTAAAGTGAAAGACGATGGGGAAAGCTCAAAGCTGGGGTACAAGAGATACAACAACAGGGAGCTAACTCATCAAGGGAGAATGATAATAATGATGATACTACGAGCCATACACCACAAAGCAGGAGACCTCAAAATAAAGAACATGAAGAAGAATGATCACGCTCAACTATGCCTTATAAAAAGAACAAAGCGGTCGTTGCAAATAAAATCCGGTTTACATGTCCGGAGTCGAATCCCACAGAGAACTAAGGCTTAGCTATAGTTGTTCATTATCACCAAGAATACAAGCTTGAACAATTCCTAACTTATAGATGTTATGATTCTTGTGTTTAACTTACTAACTAACAAATTAAAATAAATAATTAACACTAAAGATGCTACATGTTGGAGAAAAGATTAAGGAGGTCTAGAGTTATGATTTCCCTAATTGTCGGAATCCTTCCCGCTATGTCTTCTATAATTTAGCCTAAGTATTCTCTATCGATCATGAGCGCTCTCCGTGTTGTAATTCGCTCCCAGATAATTAAGACAATTTACTAGACATACTTTCCCGAGTTACGCTAACTGGCTTTAATTACATCTCACTTAAGTTGCACCCAAGGTTTCGTTATCCCTAATCCCACCTGTAAACCCTTGGTTATTGATTCCTCATATACGTCGGGAGTGATGTTGTTCAACAACTAACTAAATATGCACTCTCTCCCGAGTAATACATACCAAATAGGTACAGCTAATTGAGAGCCCTTTAATCAACCACACGAACAATATAGTTGAACAAATAGAGAAAATACTATGGCTCAATTATATAAAAACATAACAAGAATTTATCCTACAAAAGGTTCCATCAAAACACTAGATAACAAATTAGCTATTCATAATAGTATGTAAAACTACAGTACTAAAAGTCATAACCAACAATGAAAAATAGGAAGAGAAAGGAAAAATTTGTAGAAGAATTCCCCGCGTTGCTCCTGTTATGTCTCTGCCTCCTTAGGTTGAATCTGTGTCAAAAATCGGTCTCCTCCCCTCAAAATACCGTTTCCCATGTATATACCAAGTAGGGTCGAGCCCAAATAATTATAACTTCTCCTACGCGAAAAAGGACAAGTTTCCATGCCTGAGTGTCCGCGACCACGGTCGGGCGCGGTACTTTCCTAGTGTACTGCCTCAGTCTGCGTCAGGTCAGCGGTTGCAGTTATAATCGCATTTTTTTACCCTGTTCTGCTTGAAATTTGTGAAAATATAAAACATAAAAGTTGTAACCCTTTGAGTTAGTTTTCCTACCATATATTATGGAACACAAATGGAGTTTTGAGCGAAAAGTTATGTGCATTTTACTAAATAGTATGCAATATGCCTACTCGATTCTTTATTTTATTGCTCTATCATCCGTTGATCCCCAAATACGATCTCGACTTAATTCCTGGTATTTTACTCAGACAACAAAGCTCCAAATCACTTGAATTTATTTCATAATATCTAAATAGCTCGGAATTACCCCTACAAGGCATAAAATACACAATTAGTGCACGACACTAGTGATTAAAGCTCAAACTCAATTAAAGTGCAGTAAATTTGAGTGTAATAAGCGACTAAAATACGTAGTTATAGCTTATCATTAAAGAACAATTGAAGAAGTATAATGACAACATACAAAGGGTGGAGGAAACAGAATTGCAGACATCCAATATTGACACATTGATCAAAAATCAGAAAGGAATTAATCTAGTTGTGGAGTTGAATGTAAGATACAATATGCCACAAGAAAGATACAAAGAAGAACACAAAGAAGATCTAGGTAGTGTTGGTTATTCTAAAATAGTAGAAGAACATGCAAAAGAAGATTCGGATTAAAAAATGACTGGAAGTTCAAACAAAGAGGGCTTGTTACCAACTAGTAGAGGAAAAAGTCAGAAGAGGTGGGAAGGCAAAAGCAGAAGAAACAAAGTGACAGTCCTTCCCCCCTCCCAGACAGAGGAAGGGGTTAACAAAACCTTCAAAAAATTGATTTTATGATAAGTGCGATATTTTGGAACATTAGAGGAGTTAGGTAAAAAAAGGCCATACATAGATTGAAACGTCTAATCACTATCAATAAAATAGATTTTGTAGCCATTATGTAGCTTTTTGTTCGGAAAGATAACATTGAAGGATACAGAAAATTTTTGGGATTCCATCAATGTATCTCAAACGACAATGGCAAGATATGGTGTAACAACGGTGATAACAAATAAAGAACAACAAATAACAATAAACATCTGTGATGGAGGAGATGGCAATAGCCTGTTTATTTCTGCTGTTTATGCTAAATGCACTTCTTCAGAAAGAAATGAATTTTGACATAGTCTAGAAAGGGTAAATGCAATGGTGAATGGCCCATGGTGCGTGTGAGGGGATATCAATTCAATGTCAGCTAACAAATGCCGGTTACGTAGAGGTTAAGTTTACATGGTGCAATAATAGAAGACCTTCAAAGAGGATTTGGAAGAGACTGGATAGGATCATAATCATGACCAATGACCTATGACTACAAAAATTTCGAAACAATAGTGTAGACACCTTTTAAGAATCGGTTCTAATCATAGGCCTCTTCTTATTAAGTTCTTTGACAATCAACAGGAACCTATCAGGTACTTTAGGTTTATAGAATTTTGGGCATATCAGAATGGTTTTTAGGAGGTGGTTCAGGAAGCATGGAACATGCAGATCACATGCAATGCAATATGGAGATTACAACAGAAATTAGAGGCACTCAGCAAGAGACTGAGTGTATGGTCAAAGGAAGAGATTGGTGATGTATACCTGAAGCGCAGAGAATGAGAAACGGAAGTTCAGGGGAGGAGCAAGAATTGGCCAATAATGATGATGGAACAAGACAAGAACTGAACAAAGCACATGCCGAATATGTAAGATGGTTGGCAATGCAAGAATCAATGTTCAAACAAAAGGCACAATTGAAATGGTTTGAAGCAGGAGATTACAACAACAAATACTTTAATAGAGTGATAAGAGATAGGAGGAGAAGAATACAATTGATCAAAATCAAAAATCACAGAGGCAATTGGATTCAAGGAGATGAAAAGATTACTAAGACAACCATTAGACACTTTTCTAAGTTTTTCAACCTTAGGCCAGCCAAGGAAAAGAGGAGGATACTGGATTGCATTCTTACTGTGGTGACAGAAGCAGACAATGAGTTTTTGACTATAATTCCTGGGGAGGATAAAGTTAGAGAAGCTGCTTTTAATATGTGTCCTAACAGTTCAACAGGTCCAGATGGATTCAGTGGGGGTGTTTTACCAGAAATGTTGGGAAATCATAAGGAAGATGTCACACACTTTGTGTGATATTTTTCCAATGGACAAACGACCCCTCAAATTCCCATTTCTAGATCTCCAATTTCAAGCCCTAGTTTTTAATTTTAGACTTAAATTCCATGATTAATTAGGTAGAATTCACATTAGAATCGAGTTTTAAGTCCATAAATCTTACCTCCAAGTGATTACCTTGAATCCCTCTTCAATCCTCTACAAAAATCCCCAAAAACGCTCAACAATGGAGGAAATAAACCCCAAAACTGCGGATAAGACAACTATTTAAACCTTTTGCCCGGGCTTGAAATCCTTCATCACAATCGCGGGACCCTCATTGCAATCGTGAAGCACAAGCTACAAGGCTCTCAAATTTACTCTACGCGAACGCGGATAGGCCCACACGAACGAGATGCACAGGACCTTAAACCTACGCGAACGCGGATAGAGCCACGCGAACGCGATGCACAACATGACCAACTCACGCAATTGCGAAGAACAATCTGACCTGGCCTCATCACATCCCTATGAGATTGCAAGGCTCCCTACGCGATCGGGAAGGAGAAAATTCTACACCAGCAGAAACTCAAAAGTCTGTAACTTTTCCAAAGCATAAAATGGTCTGATTGACCACCCGAAACTCACCCGAGGTCCCCGAGACCTCAACCAAACATACCAACATATCCCGTAACCTTATTCAAACTTGTTCCAACCTTTGTAATGCTCAAAACAATATCAAAACACCCAATTCGCATCAGATTCAAGCCTAAGAATTCCAAAATCTTCTAAATTATGATTTTGATAAAAAACACAACCAAACCACGTCCAAATGACCTGAATTTTGCACAGACATCCCAAATGACATAATTGAACTATTGCAACTCTCAAAATTTTATTCTGACTCATATATCAAAATCTTACCTATCAACCGGAAAAAGCCTAAAATCCAATTTTGCCAATTCAAGCCTAAATCTCCGGACCTCCAAAACACATTCCGATCACGCTCCTAAGTCCCAAATCACCTTCCGAAGTTATTCAAATTGTTAGAACTCACATACGATCCCTCTAACACATAAGTCAATATCCGGTTGACTTTTCCAACTTAAGCTTCCTCAAAAGATACTAAGTATCTCAAACCTTACCGTATCCTTTTCGAACCCGAGCCAATCAAGCCAATAACATATAGAACCGATAGACAAAGCAATAAGAAGTCGAAATGGGGAAACAAATTGGTAACTCATGAGACGACTGACCGGGTCGTCATAAAAACACATGGCTTAAAAGGTAAAAAAACCACGACCTACTTTTCAGTAGGATTTTCCCAAACTCTCCACTAAAATAACTGAGCCCAAAATTGCATTTACAAAAATTCTTTTGCAAACGTAGGATTAACTCTAACCCCGTTGTAGCATACAACCTCAACTCTTGTGACAACTTCAAGTTAACTCTAACTTGAAAACTCTGAGTACCTAATAAAATTGATTCTAGATAAGATGGAAGGTACAATATGAAAACACCTACTCTAATTCAGCTAAAATAAAAGACAGACACTTAGAACTGGTTCTTCTATCTGATTCAAGTCGCTTCAGGATTCCACGCTTGAATCACACATAAATTGCTTGCAAAATTGCCTTGCTATTTTGCTCTCAATTCACGTTTAGCTTCTGCTTATGTGCATTACCCGTAAAAAATAACAACACTGATATTTATGGAGTTAGCAAATAGAGATTGACTAGAATACTGATGCTACTCTTCCTTGGTGGAAGAGTTCTAGTTGGTCTTATCCTCTAACTCTATACATCTCTTGAATCGTGTTCTCTTTGTGTTAGGAGTCTTTCTTCTTATCCAATATACAACCTTTTTTATCAGAATCAGGAGATATTATTTCCGGTAAGTGAGGTTTATCTCCTTCACGTGCATCTCAAATGCTTGAGTTGACCATATCTGTGCTTCACTAGGATGGACCTGGTCCATGTATGAGCTCCTTTGTCAGTCTTCAAAACTCACCTTTACTTGGTCCAACATGGATCTTCCCCCTCACGCTAAAATTCATCACACATTCCATGTTTCACATCTGAAGAAACATGTGGGCACTGCTACTGCTATCCAAAACCTGCCTGTTTCCCTTTCACCGCATTGTCATAATGTTCTGGAGCCTGAAGCTGTGTTAGAAGAGAGAGAAGATAGTACATGGATGGATGTTCGTTCTTTGCACCAGTAATTTCCTGCGTTCTGTCCTTGAGGACAAGGACTATTTCAGAGAGGGGAAACTTATTACTCCCTCCGTTTCACTTTATGTGAACCTGTTTACTTTTTGGTCCGTTCCAAAAAAAATGGCCCCTTTCTAAACTTAGAAATACTTTAGCCTAAACTTCTAATTCTACCCTTATTGAGAAACTTATCTAACAACACAAATACTCTAGACTCCCTTCTAACATGTTTAGGACAACAAATTTTAAAAGTTTATATTTTTTCTTAAACTCCGTACCTAGTCAAACAGATTCACATAAATTGGAATGGAGGGAGTATATAGCAATTGTATAGTGAGGGTATTGCAGCCTTTCACTTGGGGTTAAAAGTCAAGTAAGAGGGGTTAACTGAGTTAGTTACAAAAGTCGGTGCAAGTTAGGAATTTGGAAAGGGCTATATACATCTATTAGGTTTTTGAGCTACCTTAGCGCCAACATACAAAGTAGTTCAAGCTTGGTATGGGAGAGAAGGTTCCTCTATTTTGTATATCACTGCAGGAAAAAAAATCTTGTTATAACATCATATACAAAAATTTGTATTCTGCAATAACCTATCTTGCTATAGACCAGTTTACTACTAAGCTCCTATTTTTTCCTTTTTCTTTTGTTGTTCCTTCTAGTAATAAAATTTTCTTTTGTGACATAAGTTCATCAGTTTTTTTAATCTTGGTCTCTCATTTAATTTTTTTTATTCTCCAAATGCTGGCTTTCATCACAGGGTCAGTGGCAATCACTATAATAGGAGTATCAATAGCCATTTTAAATCAAGCCTCTCAAGTCACAAAATACCCTTTATTTAACATAACTACTTCATTTGGTGCTGAGGAGGACACTATTATTAGAAGAAAGAAGAAGCCCCAATTGATGAATTGAAGAAATAAAGTTCAGACGAGAAGAATGAAAAGAAAATGCAAGTAACTGATGATGATGCTAACCTTGATAAGATGGAAAATGGTGCAACCAGCAGCAGTGAGACCAATTTTTCATTCCCTTGCCTCGAGTGAAATGGTGGGAATCCTAATTTGATTTTCATGATTATCCTTATCGACAGAAGAAGGTACACCTTAATTATCATTAACTCTCTTTTTACTTTGTCCCTTAATCATCACTAAAGCCTTTTTTTCACCTACCATACAATGTTATATATATATTACCTCAGAGGTTTTGATTTTTAACCTTTACAAAACTAATAACAACAACATGCAATACTCTTGAAGCTATCCCAGATAATAAAGGTAAATGCGCACTCAAACGTAAGAAGCGACATATTCCATCAGCTTCAACAGCTTTTCTCACAGGCTGCATTCTCTGCCTTATGCAAAAAATATTTCTAGTATTTTCGACAAACCATTTTCGGGATTATGGACGTGAAATCTGTAAGTATTAACAATCAATCATCATGCCTTACATAAAAGTGTTGAAAGTGTCATTCACATTTCAACAACAAATACCGTTTTGTTTGCATCGTTTTCTTCTGGATCATATCAAATATCATATCTAAAAAGAGTAAGATGCTTTTATTGTACCAATTGATGTAGGGATCTCATATGCTTTCCCCTGCAAAGAAGTATTTCGTAGCCTGGGACATAACTGAAATTGAACTAAGCATGGGAAAATCAAAGGCTAATGACAAATAATAGTAGGGTATTCAAGTCATTTAGAAAAAAATAAGCAATAAAGACAAGGGTAAACGTAACAAAGATAATGAGAAGGAGGAGACCAAGGCATATGTGAACAAGAGACAAAGCAAAACAAAGGTAAGAAGGATTAGAAAATACCAAAGAAAAGAAGCAAAGTGATTTTCAAATCAACTTAAAAGAGGACCATGATCAGGGAGAGTTCTCTGCAAATGCCAATCAAAAGCTTTGATGAAGACATTTCTAAAGTGAAAGACAATAGGGAAAGCTCAAAAGCTGGGGTACAAGAGGTGCAACAGCAGGGAGCTAACTCATCAAGGGAGAATGATAATAAAGATAATAGTACAAGCCATACACCACAAAGCAGGAGACCTCAAAACAAAGAACAGGAAGAAGAATGATCACGCCCAACTATGCCTTTTAAAAAGAACAAAGTGGCCGTTGCAAATAAAATCCTGTTTACAAGTCCGGTATCGAATCCCACAGAGAACTAAGGCTTAGCTACAATTATTAATTATTACCAAGAATACAAGCTTGAACAATTTCTAACTTATAGATACTAAGATTCTTGTGTTTAACTAACTAACTAACAAATTAAAATAAAAAATTAACACTAAAGATACTACAGGTTAAAGAAAAGATTAAGGAGGTCTAAAGTTATGATTTCCCTAATTGTCGGAATCCTTTCCGCTTTGTCTTTTATAATTTTTCCTAAGTATTCTCTACCGATCATGAGCGCTCAGCATGTTATAACTCGCTCCCGAGTAACTATGATAATTTATTAGACATACTCTCCCGAGTTACGCTAGCTGGCTTTAATTATCATTCACTTAAGTCGCACCCAAGGTTTCGTTATCCCTATTCCTACCTTTAAACCCTTGGTTATTGATTCCTCACATACGTCGGGAGTGATGTTGTTCAACAACTACCTAAATATGCACTCTCTCCTGAGTAATACATACTAAATAGGTACAACTAAATGAGGGCCCTTTAATTAACCATAAAAATAATATAGTTGAACAAATAGAAAAAATACTACGGCTCAATTATATAAAAAACATAACAAGAATTTATCCTACAAATCCATCAAAACCCTAGATAACAAATTAACTATTCATAATAGTATGTAAAACTACAATACCAAAAGTAATAACCAACAATAAAATATAGGAAGAGGAAGGAAAAATTCGTAGAAAAATTTCCCGCCTTGCTCCTGTTGTGCCTCTGCCTCCTTAGGTCGAATTTGTGTCAAAATTGGTCTCCTCCCCTCAAAATACCATTTTTTATGTATATATAACAAGTAGGGTCGGGCTTAAACAATTATACCATCTCTACACGAAAAAGGACAAGTTTCTAGGCCTGGACGTCCGCGGCTGCGGTCGGGCGCGGTAGTTTCCCAATGTACTGCCTCAGTCTATGTCAGGTCCGCGGTTGCGATTTCGACCATATTTTTTACCTTGTTCCGTCCAGAATTTGGAAAAACGTAAAGCTTGAAATTTGTTACCCTTTGAGTTAGCTTTAAAACTATATATTCTGGACAGCAAATGGAGTTTTGAGAAAAAAGTTATGTGCATTTTACTAAATAGTGCGCAATATGGCTACTCAATTCTTTGTTTTGTTTCTCTATCATCCGTTGGTCCCCGAATACGATCCTGGCTTAATTCCTTGGTCTTTTACTCAGAATTCAAAGCTCCAAATCACTTAAATTCATTCTATAACATCTACATAGCTCAGAATCACCCCTAAAATGTATAAAACACACAATTAGTGCGAGACACTAGCGATTAAAGCTCAAACTCAATTAAAGTGCAGTAAGTGTGAGTGTAATAAGCGACTAAAATACGTAATTATAGCCTATTATTAAAGAATAATTGAAGAAGTAGAATGACAACATACAAAGGGTGGAGGAAACAGAATTGCAAACATCCAGTATTGACACATTGATCAGAAATCAGAAAGGAATTAATCTAGTTGTGGAGTTGAATGTGGGATACAATATGCCACAAGAAAGGGACAAGGAAGAACAAAAAGAAGAACTAGGTAATGTTGGGGATTCTGAAACAGTAGAAGAACATGCAAAAGAAGATTCGGATAATTCAGATTAAAAAATGACTAGAAGTTCAAACAAAGAGGATTGGTTACCAACTAGCAGAGGAAGAAGTCAGAAGAGGAGGCAAGGCAAAAGTAGAAGAAACAAAGAGACAATCCCTCCCCCGCCCAGACAGAGGAAGGGGTTAACAAAACCTTCAAAAAAATTGATTTTATGATAAGTACGATCTTTTGGAACATCAGAGGAGTTAGGTCAAAAAAGGCCATACATAGATTGAAAAATATAATCACTATTAACAAAGTAGATTTTGTAGCCATTATGGAGCTTTTTGTTTGAAAAGATAAGATTGAAGGATACTGAAATTTTTTTGGATTCCATCAATGTATCTCAAACGAAAATGGCAAGATATGGTGTTAACAATGGTGATAACAAATGAAGAACAACAAATAAAAATAAACATCAGTGATGAGGGAGATAGCAATAGACTATTTGTTTATGCTAAATGCACTTCTTCAGAAAGAAATGAACTTTGGCATAGTCTAGAAAGGGTAAATGCAATGGTGAATGTCCCATGGTACGTGGGAGGAGATTTCAATTAAATATTAGACACACAGGAGAAATTTGGAGGAAGGCCATATAAAATCAATAAAAGAATTGACTTTTTAAATTGTATAAACATTGTTAGCTAACAGATGCTGGTTATGTAGGGGTTAAGTTTACATGGTGCAATAATAAAAGACCTTCAAAGAGGATGTGGAAGAGACTGGATATGATCATGATCATGACCAATGACCTATGACTAAAAAAATTTCAAAATAATAGTGTTATACATATTGTGAGAATAGGTTCTAATCATAGGCCTCTTCTTATGAAATGCTTTGACAATCAACAGGAACCTATCAGGTACTTAAGGTTCATAGAATTTTGAGCAGCTCAGAATGGTTTTTAGGAGGTGGTTCAGGAAGCATGGAACATGCAGATCACATGCAATACACTATGGAGATTACAACAAAAATTGAAGGCACTCAGCAAGAGACTGAGGTATGGTCAAAGGAAGGGATTGCTTATGTACACCTGAAGTGCAGAGAATGAGAAACATAAGTTCATAGACTGGAGGAGCAAGAATTAGCCAATAATGATGATCGAAGAAGACAAGATCTGAACAAAGCACATGCTCAATATGTAAGATGGTTGGCAATGCAAGAATCAATGTTAAAAAAAAGGCACAACTGAAATGGTTTGAAGCAGGAGATTACAACAACAAATACTTTAATAGTGTGATAAGAGATAGGAGGAGAAGAATACAATTGATCAAAATCAAAAATCACAGAGGCAATTGGATTCAAGGAGATGAAAAGATTACTAAGGCAACTATCAGACACTTTAAGAAGCTTTTCAACCTTAGGCCAGCCAAGGAAAACAAGAGGATACTGGATTGCATTACTACTGTGGTGACAGAAGCAGACAATGAGTTTTTGACTATAATTCCTAGGGAGGATAAAGTTAGAGAAGCTGTTTTTAATATGTGTCCTAACTGTTCAGCAGGTCCAGCTGTATTCTGTGGGGCGTTTTACCAGAAATGTTGGGAAATCATAAAGGACGATTTCACGCACTTTGTGTGATATTTTTTCAATGGACAAACGACCCCTCAAATCCTAATTTCGAGATCTCCAATTTCAAGCCCTAGTTCTTCAATTTTAGATTTAAATTCCATGATTAATTAGGTAGATTTCACATTAGAATCGAGTTTTAAGTCCATGACTCTTATCTCTAAGTGATTCCCCTTGAATCCCTCTTCAAAATGTTCCAAAAGCGCTCAACAATGGAGGAAATAAACCCCAAAACCGCGGACAAGATGACAATTTCAACCTTCTGCCCAGGCCTGTAATTCTTTGTCGCGATCGCGGTACCCTCATCACGATCGCAAAGCACAAGCTACCAGGGCCTCAAATTTACTCTACGCAAATGCGGATAGTCTCATGCGAACGCGATGCACAGGAACTTAAACCTACGCGAACGCGAATATAGCCACACGAACACGATGCACAACATGCCCAACTCACGCGATCTCGAAGAACAATCTGACCTGCCCTCATAACAGCCCTATGCGATCGCGAGACTCCCTACGCAATCGCGAAGGAGAAAATTATACACCAGCTGAAACTCAAAAGTCTGTAACTTTTCCAAAGCATAAAATGGTCTGATTGACAACCCAAAATTTACCTGAGGTCTCCGGGACCTCAACCAAACATATCCCGTAACCTTATTCAAACTTGTTCCAATATTCGTAACACTCAAAACAACATCAAAACACTGAATTCGCATCGAATTCAGGCCTAAGAATTCTAAAATCTTCTAGATTAGGCTTTTGATAAAAAAAAACCCAACCAAACCAAGCCCGAATGACCTGAAATTTAGCAAATACATCACAAACGACACAACAAAACTATTGCAACTCTTAGAATTCTATTCCGTCTCCTATATCAAAATCTCACCTATCAATCGGAAAAAGCCTAAAATCCAATTTTGCCAATTCAAGCCTAAATCTACGGACCTCCAAAAAATATTCCGATTACGCTCCTAAGTCCCAAATAACCTTTCGAAGTTATTCAAATTATCGAAGCTCACATTCGAGCCCTCTAACATATAAGTCAACATTCAGTTGACTTTTCTAATTAAGCTTCCTCAAAGAGACTAAGTGTCTCAACCCTTATTAAATCCTTTCCGAACTCGAGCCAACCAACCTGATCACATATAAAACTGATTGACAAAGAAATAAGAAGCAAAAAGGGGGAAACGGAGAAATAACTCATGAGACGACTGGTCGGGTCGTTACAAAAGCACGTGGCTTAAAAGGTAAAAAAAAACCACGACCTACTTTCCAGTAGGATTTTTCCAAACTCTCCACTAAAACCACTGAGCCAAAAACTGTATTTACTTAAACTCTATTGTAAACCTAGGATTAACTCTAACCCCGTTGTAGCAAACAGCCTCAACTGTTGCGACAACTTCAAGCTAACTCTAATTTAAAAACTCTGAGTACCTAATACAATTGCTTCTAGATAAGATGGAAGGTACAATATGAAAACACCTACTATAATTGAACTAAAATAAAAGGCAGACACTTGAAACTGGTTCTTCTATCTGATTCAAGTAGCTTTAGGATTGCACGCTTGAATCACACATAAATTGCTTGCAAAATTGCCTTGCTATTTTGCTCTCAATTCACGTTTAGTTTTTGTCTTTGTGCATTACCCGTAAAAGCGAACAACACTGATATTTATGGAGTTAGCAAATAGAGATTGACTAGAATACTGATGCTACTCTTCCTTGGTGGAAGAGTTCTTGTTGGTCTCATCCTCTAACTTTATCCATCTCTTGAGCCGTGTTCTCTTTGTGTAAGGAGTCTTTCTTCTTATCCAATATGCAACCTTTTTTATCAGAATCGGGAGATATCATTTCCGGTAAGTAAGGTTTATCTCCTTCATGTGCATCTTACATGCTTGAGTTGACCATATCTGTGCTTCACTAGGATGGACCTGGTCCATGTCTGAGTTTCTTTGTCAGTCTTCAAAACTCACCTTTACTTGGGCCAACATTGATCTTCCCCCTCACGCTAAAATTCATCACGCATTCCATGTTTCACAACTGAAGAAACATGTGGGCACTGCTATTGCTATCCAAAACCTGCATGTTTCCCTTTCACCGCATGGTCATAATGTTTTGGATCCTGAAGCTTTGTTAGAAGAGAGAAAACATAGTACATGGATGGATGTTCATTCTTTGCACCAGCAATTTCCTGCGTTCTTTCCTTGAGGACAAAGACTATTTCAGAGAGTGGAAACTTGTTACTCCCTTTATTTTAGTTTATGTGAACCTGTTTACTTTTTGGTTCGTTCAAAAACAAAAATGCCCCTT
The DNA here is from genome assembly GCA_026770625.1 of Nicotiana glauca. Classification (NCBI taxonomy): domain Eukaryota; kingdom Viridiplantae; phylum Streptophyta; class Magnoliopsida; order Solanales; family Solanaceae; genus Nicotiana; species Nicotiana glauca. The sequence goes on from MU781104.1 coordinate 50,685, forward strand.
TCTAAACTTAGAAATAATTTAGCTTAAACTTTCAATTCTACCCTTATTGAGAAACTTATCTAAATACACAAATACTCTGGACTCTTTTCTGACATGTTTAGGACTACAAATTTCAAAAGTCTACATTTTTTCTTAAACTCCGTACCTCGTCAAACAGATTCACATAAATTAGAACGGGGGAGTATATAGCAATTGTATAGTGAGGGTATTACAGTATTTCACTTGGGGTTAATAGTCAAGTAAGAGGGGTTAACTGAGTTAGTTACAGAAGTCGGTGCAAGTTAGGAATTTGGAAAGGGATATATACATCTGTTAGGTTTTTGAGCTACTTTAGCGCCAACATACAAAGTAGTTCAAGCTTAGTATGGCAGAGAAGGTTATTCTATTTTGTCCATTATTGCAAGAAAAAAATATCTTTTCATAACATCATATACAAAAATATGTATTCTGCAATAACCTATCTTGTTATAGACCAGTTTACTACTAAGCTCCTACTTTTTTCTTTTTCTTTTGTTGTTCCTTCTAGTAATAAAATTTTCTTTTGTGACATAAGCTCATCAGTTTTTTTAATCTTGGTCTCTCATTTAATTTTTTTGGTTCTCCAAATGTTGGCTTTCATTACAGGGTCGGTGGAAATCACTGCAATAGGAGTATCAATAGCCATTTTAAATCAAGCCTCTAAAGTCACAGAATACCTTTTATTTAACATAGCTACTTCATTTTGTGCTGAGCTGGACGCTATTATTAGAAGAAAGAAGAAGCCCCAATTGATGAATTGAAGAAATGAGGTTCAGACGAGAAGAATGAAAAGAAAATGCTAGTAACTAATAATGATGCTAACTGTGATAAGATGGAAAATGGTACAACCAACAGCAGTGAGACCAATTTTTTATTCCCTTGCCTCGAGTGAAGTGGTGGGAATCCTTGTTTGATTTTTTTAAATATCCTTATCGACAGAAGAAGGTACACCTTAATTATCATTTACTCTCTTTTTACTTTACCCCTTAATCATTACTAAGGCCTTTTTTTCACCTACCAGACAATGTTAGATATATATTACCTCGGAGGTTTTGATTCTTAACCTTTACAAAACTAATGACAACAACATGCAAGACTCTTGATGCTATCCCAAATAATAGAGGTAAATGCACACTCAAACGTAAGAAGCGACATATTCCATCAGCTTCATCTGCTTTTCTCATGGGCTGCATTCTCTGCCTTATGCAAACAATATTTCTAGTATTTCTAGCAAACCATTTTTAGGGATTATGGATGTGAAATCTATAAGTATTAACATTCAATCATCATGCCTTACTTAAAAGTGTTGAAAGTGTCATTCACATTTCAACAACAAATACCGTTTTGTTTGCATTGTTTTCTTCTTGATCATATCAAATATCATATCTAGCAAGAGTAAGATGCTTTTATTATACCAATTCATGCAGGGATATCCTATGCTTTTCCCTGCAAAGAAGTATTTCGCAGCCTGGGACAGAACTGAAATTGAACTGAGGATGGGAAAAGCAAAGGCTAATGACAAACAACAGAAGGGTATTCAAGTCATGTAGAATAAAATAAGCAATGAAGACAAGAGTGAATGTAACAAAGATAATGAGAAGGAGGAGGCCAAGGCATATGCGAACAAGAGAACAAAGCAAAAGAAAGGTAAGAAGGCCAAGAAAATACAAAAGAAAAGAAGCAAAGTAATTTTGAAATCAACCAAAAAGAGGACCAAGATCAGGGAGAGTTCTCTGTAAATGCCAATCCAAAGCTTTGATGAAGACACTGCTAAAGTGAAAAACAATGGGGAACGCTCAAAAGTTGGGGTACAAGAGGTGCAACAAAGGGGAGCTAACTTATCAAGGGAGAATGATAATAAAGATGATACTACGAGCCATACACCACAAAGAAGGAGACCTCAAAACAAAGAAAAGGAAGAAGAATGATCAACGCCCAACTATGCCCTATAAAAAGGACAAAGCAGTCGTTTTAAATACAATCTGGTTTACAAGTCCGGAGTCGAATCCCATAGAGAACTAAGGCTTAGCTACAGTTGTTCATTCTCACCAAGAATACAAACTTGAAAAATTCCTAACTTATATATATTAAGATTCTTGTATTTAACTAACTAACTAATAAATTAAAATAATAAATTAACACAAAAGATACTGCAGGTTGGAGAAAAGATTAAGGAGGTCTAGAGTTGTGATTTTCCTAATTGTCGGAATCCTTCCCGCTATGTCTTCTATAATTTCGCCTAAGTATTCTCTTTCGATCATGAGTGCTCTATGTGTTGTAATTCTCTCCCGAGTATTTACGATAATTTACTAGACATACTCTCCCGAGTTACGCTAGCTAGGTTTAATTATAGCTCACTTAAATCGCACCCAAGGTTTCGTTATTCCTAATCCCACCTTTAAACCCTTGGTTATTGATTCCTCACATACGTCGGGAGTGATGTTGTTCAACAACTACCTAAATATGCATTCTCTCCCGAGTAATACTTACTAAATAGTCACAGCTAATTAAGGGCCCTTCAATCAACGACAAGAATAATATAGTTGAACAATAGAGAAAATACTACGGCTCAATTATATAAAAATCCTAGATAATAAATTAGATATTCATAATAGTATGTAAAACTACAATACTAAAAGTCATAATCAACAATGAAAAATAGGAAGAGGAAGGAAAAACTCGTAAATTCCCGTCTTGCTCCTGTTGTGTCTCTGCCTCCTTAGGTCGAATCTATGTCAAAAATTAGTCTCCTCCCCTCAAAATACCATTTTACCATGTATATATACCAAGTAGGGTCGAGCCCAAATAATATTACCTTCTCCTATGTGAAAAAGGACAAATTTCCATGCCTGAACGTCCGCGACTACGGTCGGGCGCGATACTTTCCTAGTGTACTGCCTCAGTCTGTGTCAGGTCCGCGGTTGCAGTTTCGAACGCATTTTTTTTTACCCTTTTCCATTTGGAATTTTTAAAAATGTAAAACATAAAATTTGTAACCCTTTGAGTTAGCCTTCCAACCATATATTATGAAACACAAATAGAGTTTTTAGCAAAAAGTTATTTGCATTTTACTAAACAGTAAACAATATGCCTATTTGATTCTTTGTTTTGTTTCTCTATCATTCATTGATCCCCGAATACGATCCTGGCTTAATTCCTTGGGATTTTACTTAGGCATCAAAACTCCAAATCACTTGAAATTCCATAACATCTGCATAGCTCGAAATCACCCCTATAAGGCATAAAACACACAATTAGTGCAAGACACTAGCGATTAAAACTCAAACTCAATTAAAGTGCAGTAAATTTTAGTGTAATAAGAGACTAAAATACGTAATTATAGCCTATCATTAAAGAACAATTGAATAAGTAGAATGACAACATACAAAGGGTGGAGGAAACAGAATTGCAGACATCCAATATTAACACATTGATTAGAAATCAGAAAGGAATTAATCTAGTTGTGGAGTTAAATGTAGGATACAATATGCTACAAGAAAGAGACAAAGAAGAACACAAAGAAGAACTAGGTAGTGTTGGGTATTCTGAAATAGTATAAGAACATGAAAAATAAGATTCAGATTAAAAAATGACTGGAAGTTTAAACAAAGAGGGCTTGTTACCAACTAGTAGAGGAATAAGTCAGAAGAGGAGGGAAGGCAAAAGCAGAAGAAACAAAGAGACAATCCTTTCCCCCTCCCAGACAGAGGAAGGGGTTAACAAAACCTTCAAAAAATTGATTTTATGATAAGTGCGATCTTTTGGAACATCGGAGGAGTTAGGTAAAAAAAGGGCCATACATAGATTGAAAAGTCTAATCACTATCAATAAAGTAGATTTTGTAGCCATTATGGAGATTTTTGTTTGAAAAAATAACATTGAAGGATACAGAAAATTTTTGGAATTCCATCAATGTATCTCAAACGACATTGGCAAGATATGGTGTAACAACGGTGATAACAAATGAAGAACAACAAATAACAATAAACATCTGTGATGGAGGAGATAGCAATAGACTGTTTATTTCTGCTGTTTTTGCTAAATGCACTTCTTCAGAAAGAAATGAGCTTTGACATAGTCTAGAAAGGGTAAATGCAATGGTGAATGGCCTATGGTACGTTGGAGGGGATTTGAATTCAATGTTAGCTGTCATACCTCCTTTTTCACTACACCCCCATGAAGGAGTATAATAAGGGAGTTATTTCCAACTTGAAGTGATAATCGAAACGTGATTGTTTATTAAGAGATTCAGAGTCGCCACTTGAGATATTTATGGTGTCCCAAGTCACCGGTTCAAATTCTGAATCGAGGAAAAGATTGACTCTGTATTATAGTCCGCGAACACAGAAATCCGAGTAAGGAATTCTGTTAACTCAGGAGAAGGTGTTAGGCATTCCCGAGTTCTGTGGTTCTAGCACGGTCGCTCAACTGTTATAATTGGTCTATTATCTGATTTTAGAACATGTTTAATTTTATGTGCAATTTTAAACTTTTAACCGCTTTATTTAATTATTTTTAAGGAAGATTTCAACGTTATTTAAAACATGTCTTGAACTACGTCACATAAATGCACTTGCAGTCCGCAACACATTTTATCTAACGTTGAGATTTGGATTTGGGTCACATAAATGTGCACCCGAGTTTAGGAAGGTAATATTATTAAAATAACGCGCCTAAAGCAACTACGCGTTTGCAACTTTGCGAGGACCATGGAAATTTGCTAAATGACACGTCTCGAATTCTAAGGATAAACAAGATTAATCATACGAGGGCCATCCAATTGTTATTTTGCTTTGCACGGAACACCTAAAGCAAACTACGATGTTCTTGAATTATTATTGTTCCTAAATTAGATAACCACAGGGACAAATCAACCAAAGATCTCCATGACTAATCAACTAGCTATTGTGTTAATCTTCTTTTCCTCCCTTCAATTGTCAAACAGACCCCAAATTCTATTAATAGTACTATCCAATCATATCTTGTTAAACCAGATCAATCAGCAGAAAACTCAATGAAACCCAACTTAAACAAGAGAGGTAACGATTTTGACTGGAATATCTGGTGTAACAGTTTTGTGCCTCATTCGTCAATTTTGTTTCAAGGCAACTCGTAGGTGCTGGTTTCAAGCTTTATAAGAAAGTTAATGGCAGTTCAGTTCCCACTTTTGTTTTTGATTTTCCTTTTTTTTTCAAATACGATTATCTGATAAAAGAACATTAATAACTAAACAATGGAAACTATTCAGTAACTCAACATTAACAAACACGCTGTGAACTCTAAACTTAACACCAAATTCATAAGAAACTCATAGGAGAACAAACAGTCACAGAAGCAATTTTGCATTTATTGCACTATTAACGAGTAAAATAAGAGAAGGTAGAGATGTTGAACCTCAATAGCAATAAGATCAGTAATTACACAGATCTTGACCCCAAAAATGTGAGGGCTAGAAACAACGACAAAAATCTCACAGGGAACCGCGGACAACGACTCGGAACCACGAACCACGAACCACGACCTTGAATAAGAACTTGACTGCAAGATTTGCCTCCCAAAATTTGGATCTCTTAATAATAACGCAACACAACTCCATTTCAAATCAGAAAAAACGAAGGCCTAAAACCAGATTCCTATTAAACAAAGATATCAAACGTATTTATGGTTTTCTAGGTTCAAAGAGAAAATAATTAACGTTTCTATATCCTTCTCTTCATTCTCTTTGTTTTGTTCCAGAGCTAGTGCTCTATTTTTCGGTCCTCCTTGAAGCGACTGATTTCTCTTGTAATGTGCGTGCGGCTGGTTATTTTTTAGAAGAGGAGTTGATGGTGGCTGGTGGTCGTTAGTGAGTGTTTTCCGGCAGGTTCAGGCAGTGAGGTCCAGTCAAGTGAAGGTCATTTGGACAGAAGAAATGCCAAAAGTTCAGGGGTAACGGGAGGGGGTCGTTCTCTGAAGGTGTTTTTTGTTTTATGATTGAGTTGAAGAAGACTCCTTTTTGTCTTTTTTCGTTGGTTTTTGTGAGAGCTTCGAGGAACTTTGGGGTGTACTGCTTGGTGGGAGGAAACAATTGAAATCTGGAGATGGGGTGGCTGTGAGGTCAGGTCGATTGGGTGGGGTGGGTTCGAAGAAGAAGAAGACTCGGGGGAGGGGGGGTTCTCTTGAGTGTTCTCTGCGGCGCTGATCCCTCCTCTATTTTGTGTATCTAGGTTTATTTAAGAAGAAGGGTTTGGGGTTTGAGTGTTGGGTCGGGTTGGGTCGACCCGGTTTGGGTTGGGTTGGGGAAAATTTTGGGCTTCTAAAATGTGTAGCCCAATTCAATTTAAAACCAGCTTTTTTCTCAACTTCCATTTCTTTTGTTTTCTTTTCTTTCTTTAATTAATTAAAAACATAAATTAAATTCTTAAATCAATTTAAATTGTAAAATTAAGCTAATTATCTAACTATAATATTTATAAAAATTAATTCATCCTAAATTTAAAGAGAAAACTTAATAATCTAAAATTAAAAGTTAAGAATGTAAAAATGAGCCATTTTTGTAATTTTCTGTTTTAATAAAGCAATTAATTAATTATTTAATCCTAAAATGTGAACACAAAATCTAAATGCAATGCATGATATTTTTGGTATTTTGTTTATATTTAATGAATTAAATATGCACAAAAAATGCAAATAATTAACAAAAATCCTACAAAACATCCTATAGAATTGCAAAAATTGGGAAAAATTATTTTTTGATATTTTATGGGAGTAATTCATAGAGCAAAAATCACGTGCTCACAGCTGTCCCTCTTTGCTCGGAAACACGAAGAGCTTTCCGTGCAAAGATAAAGTGAGCGGATACGAGCGATTTTTGCCCATTTGGATACTCTGTAGGAAGCATTTTTGAAATATTTGACCGAACCTTGCTTTCGAGGTTGCCTACATATCCTTGGCTGTAAAGGAATCATGTCAGTGTAGTTCGGAAGTGCATGAGCTGATGTAGTATGCTGAGGTGGAGAGTCGGTCGAGGTGCCGTTCCGTCGAGGTACCGGTCCGTGATCCTGTTGTTACATCAAAAATCAAAACATGAAAAAGACTAGCTAAGCCTGCCAATTACGAGTTACAAGATTCTTATCTATAAGTCTTCTGAAGCTTGATCTTGAATCTTGAGTGATTCTTCATGCAGACTTTGGATTCGAACCTTGACGCTTGCTAATTGCAGGTGCTAGCTCGTTCCTCTTCAGACTTTCGGATCAATACCGCACATGTAGTGCTTGTGACCTCAACCATGTCTTGGGAAACTCACATCTTTCATCAACTTCTACATTTGGATTAACTTCTCGCCTTTATCTTTTTTCTTCAATGTGACTAACTTCTGTTGATCACCTCGGACTGTTGACTCGCATTCTTGTCGCGAGATTCTTTTGTTGCTGACTTGAATTGTAATCTGAGATGTTTTCCCTTTCTCCAGGTGGATGCTTGACTGCTGAAGTCGAATTATATTCCCTTACTCTCCAGGTGGGCTCCTGATTGCTGAGCTTGAAACGTATTCCCTTGTTCTCCAGGTGGGCTCCTGATTGCTGAACTTGAAATATTTTCCTTTGCTCTCCAGGTAGGCTCTTGATTGCTGAAACTTGAATGTACTCCCTTGTTCTTCAGGTGGGCTCCTGATTGCTGAAACTTGAATGTATTCCCTTGTTCTTCAGGTGGGCTCCTGATTTCAACAAAATAGACAAAAATAAAGAAAAACTTTTGCCCCAGTTTGGTATCTGGGCACATATGTGAGTGTAAACTGAATCATGTTACCAAATATCAGTAAGAACTTGAAAGCTGAAACTTGAACTATACTCCCTTGTTCTCCAGGTAGGCGCCTGATCGCTGAGCTTGAAATGTACTCCCTTATTCTCCAGGTGGGCTCCTGATTGCTGAAACTTGAATGTATTCCCTTGTTCTCCAGGTGGGCTCCTGATTGCTGAAACTTGAATGTATTCCCTTGTTCTCTAGGTGGGCTCCAAATATCAGTAAGGATTTGAAAGCTAAAACTTGAATTATACTCCCTTCTTTTCCAGGTGGGCGCCTGATTGCTGCGCTTGAAATGTATTCCCTTGTTCCCCAGGTGGGCTCCTGATTGTTGAACTTGAAATGTATTCCCTTGTTCTCCAGGTGGGCTCCTGATTGCTGAAACTTGAATGTATTCCCTTGTTCTCCAAGTGGGCTCTTGATTGCTGAAACTTGAATGTATTCCCTTGTTCTCCAGGTGGGCTACTGATTTCAATAAAATAGACAAAAACAAAGAAAAACTTCTGCCCCAGTTTGGTATCTGGGCACATATGTGAGTGTAAACTGAATCATGTTACCAAATATCAGTAAGAATTTGAAAGCTAAAACTTGAATTGTACTCCCTTGTTCTCCAGGTGGGCTCCTGATTGCTAAAACTTGAATGTATTCCCTTGTTCTCCAGGCGAGCTCCTGATTGCTGAACTGAAATATGGTCCCTTGTTCTCCAGGCGGTCTCGTGACTGCTGATTTGAAATGTGCTCCCTTGTTCTCCAGGCGGGCTCCTGATTGCTGACTTGGATGTATTCCCTTGTTCTCCAAGCGGGCTTCTGACTTCAACAAAACAGACAAAACAAATAACATTTTCTACCCCAGTTTGGTTGGGCACATATGTTATTGTAAACTACATCAGGTTACCAAATATCAGTATGAATTTGAAAGATAAAACTTGAATTGTACTCCCCTGTTCTCCAGGTAGGCTCTTGATTGCTGAAACTTGAATGTATTCCTTTGTTCTCCAGGCGGGCTCCTGATTGCTGAACTCGAAATGTATTCCCTTGTTCTCCAGGCGGGCTCCTGACTGCTGAACTCGAATGTGCTCCCTTATTCTCCAGGCGTGCTCCTAACTGCTGAACTCGAATGTGCTCCATTGTTCTCCAGGTGGGCTCCTGACTGCTGATTTGTAATGTGCTCCCTTGTTCTCCAGGCTGGCTCCTGACTGCTGATTTGAACGTATTCCTTTGTTCTCCAGGCGGCTCTTGACTTCAACAAAATAGGCAAAACAAAGAAAATTTTCTGCCCCAGTTTGGTGGCTGAGCACGTAGGTGAGTGTTAAACTGAATCATTCTACCAACTATTATTGAGAATTTGAAAGCTAAGTTCTATTATCCAAGGAGGTCCTGACAACTCTTAATTAAATGTCAATTATAGATCTAAGTTGTATCTTCTAAAGGTGTTACTTCTGATAAGTCCTGTTATCTAAAAGGGTCTTAAACTACATCCTATTATTCAGGAAGATCCTAAAAACTCCTAATTGAATCCTATCTTAAACATGCAAACTTTGACACCAACTTACGTTCCTCTATTTTATTCATGATTGTTTTGAAATTTAACTAAGCCATATTTTCTAGGAAGGTCCTGAGAGGTTACGGTCAAACCTGTTTTGGTGCTTGCTCTTTCCCCTATGGAGAGTTTCTTCGAAACAAACGAAATTTTATGCCCCTATTTCAATCAAAGTAAAATCTTGTCAGTTTAAAATAGTGGTTAGTTGATGGCATTCTTGCTTCAGATGTCTCCGCTGCCGTGTTTTGCTTTGACCTGCTTCCCCTAACCGGCCCGGAACTGCTTGACTTTCTGACTAACTTTCAAACCCCATGACCTTTGATGATCCAAGTGTTCTATACCCATAATGTTGTTTTACATCTCTGACCCCTTTATCTGAACCTTTGCATCTCCCATGACATTAGCAAATCAATATACTGATGAAACTTTTGGTGATTCCTTGTATCCCACTTTACATCATGCTATCTTTGGTATGTTCTAGCCGCACTGTGCTTTGCAATTTTGGAAGCTAGTAGTGAGCTTTAAAATCCTTTCTTATTTTCTTTGAACAAGACTGACATTGAAACATCTTAGAGAAACGAAAACCTCGAAAGAAATGAAATGCAATGACCTTGAGAATTAAGGATAAAGAAAATTCAAAACCGGATGACTTGCTAAAAAGGGAAAGGAAACGATACTTATCTAAGTGGAACAACTAGCATCATTGATCATGACATGCATTTCGGACTAATCAGCCCAATCTGTCCAACCAATCAACTTTCAGTTGGCATACTTTGTTGCACCGGAATTCCATAAACTGATTTCTTCAACCAAACCCTAACCTTGTTCATCCTGCGGTGTCCTGAATGGTTTTCACCCATAGACCTCTCCCATTTGTTCATCTGTCAAACTGACTTTTGCCTTAAGGTGCCCGTGAGGGTTTTCACCAATAAGACTCTCTCATTTTTCATTTCTCTCAGCTCCCATCGCCTTACGGTGCCCGTGAGGGTTTTCACCAATAAGACTCTCTCATTTTTTATTTCTCCCAGCTCTCGTCGCCTTATGGTGCCCGTAAGGGTTTTCACCAACAAGACTCTCTCATTTTTTATTTCTCTCAGCTCCCATCGCCTTACAGTGTCCGTGAAGGTTTTCACCAATAAGACTCTCTCATTTTCATCATTTTCCTGCTTGGACCAGAGTGTTGCCCTTGATATAATTCACCTCTACCTGCTCGACTCGGCATTTCTCGAAGATTGATCAGAAGGTATTTCTTTGGACCGTAACGTGGACTTTTGGACAGGGTTAGAAAGAAAGGATATAAAAGGCTCAAACAATTCAAATGGGTTAAAAATTACAACTTTCGGAATCAGATTTCTCACAACAACCACAACTTCTCCCCCAGTTTCATGCTTGGGGACTTCTGAATTTTTATTTTGATGGGACCGAACCGTGAGGCTGCCTACATATCCTTAAGAGGAATCAGGTCGAACATAGTTCATAGCATAAAAATTACTTTGTTGATGTGACTTTTCTTTATTTTTCTTCCATTTTCTCTTTTTTTCTTTTCTTTCTTCCTTTTGCCTTTTCTCTTTTTCTTTTTCTGCTCTTTTCTTTTCTTCTTTTTTCTTTTCATTTTCATTTTTATTCTCTCTCTTTTCTTTTATTTATCCTTTACGCTTGTGTTTCTGAGCTTTGCTACTAATTCCAAAAGAGGGGTATGAAAGAAAATAAATAAGGCTCAAAGGGGTAACAAAGGATAAAGTGTTTAGATAGCAGAACAAACTGCCTTTGTTATTCCAATCTCCAAAATATGCCAAGTACAAACAAATATAATTAAAACAACGAAAATCATACATAATATCTCTTGACCGCATCAGAATTGATGGCCATTTCAACACACTTGCCTTCTATGTCTGTCAAATACAAAGCACCATTGGACAACACTCTCGTCACGATGAATGGGCCCTGCCAATTTGGGGCGACTCGGAACCACGAACCACGACCTTGAATAAGAACTTGACTGCAAGATTTGCCTCCCAAAATTTGGATCTCTTAACCAAAACCAACTCAACCCCATTTCAAATCAGAAAAATGAAGGTCTGAAACTAGATTCCTATCAAACAAAGATATCAAACGTATTTATGGTTTTCTAGGTTCAAAGAGAAAACAATTAACGTTTCTATATCCTTCTCTTTATTCTCTTCGTTGTGTTCCAGAGCTAGTGCTCTATTTTTTGGTCCTCCTTGAAGCGACTGATTTCTCTTGTAATATGCGTGCAGCTGGTTGTTTTTAGAGGAGGAGTTGATGGTGGCTGGTGGTCATGAGTGAGTGCTTTCTGGCGGGTTCAGGCAGTAAGTTCCAGCAAAGTGAAGGTCGTTTGGATAGAAGCAATGCTAGAAGTTGAAGGGTAACGGGATGTGGTCGTTCTCTGAAGGTGTTTTTTGTTTTATGACTGGGTTGAAGAAGACGATCGGGAATGTCTCCTTTTTGTCTTTTTTCGTTGGCTTTTGTGAGAGCTCTGAGGAACTTTGGGGTGTGCTGCTTGGTGGGAGGAAACAATTGAAATCTGGAGATAGGGTGGTTGTGAGGTCAGGTCGATTGGGGTGGGGTGGGTTCGAAGAAGAAGAAGATTCAGGGGGGGTCTCTTGAGTGTTCTCTGCGACATTGATCCCTCCTCTATTTTGTGTATCTAGGCTTATTTAAGAAGAAGGGTTTTGGGTTTGGGTGGTGGGTCGTTTCGGGTCGACCCGGTTTGGGTTGGGTTGGGGGAAAAATTTGTGCTTCTAAAATGTGTGGCCCAATTCAATTTAAAACCAGCTTTTTCTCAACTTCCATTTCTTTTGTTTTTTTTCTTTTTTTAATTTATTAAAAACCTAATTTAAATTCCTAAATCAATTCAAATTGTAAAATTAAGCTAATTATCTAACTATAATATTTATAAAAATTAATTGATCTAAAATTTAAAGAGAAAACTTAATAATTCAAAAATAAAAAGCTAAGAATGTAAAAATGAGCCATTTTGGTAATTTTCTTTTTAATAAAGTAAATTAATTATATAATCCTAAAATGTGGCACAAACTTTAAATGCAATGCATGGTATTTTTGGTATTTTTTTTATTTTTAATGGAAATTAAATATGCACAAAATATGCACAAAAAATGCAAATAATTAATAAAAATCCTACAAAAAATCCTATAAAATTGCAAAAATTGGGAAAATTATTTTTTAATATTTTATGAGAGTAATTTATATAGGACAAAAATTACGTGCTCACATTAGCTAACAGGTACCGGCTATGTAGGGGTTAAGTTTACATGGTGCAATAATAGAAAACCTTCAAAGAGGATTTGGAAGAGACTGTCTAGGATCATGATCATGATCAATGACCTATGACTACAAAAATTTCAAAACAATAGTGTTAGAAACCTTGTGAGAACAGGTTCTTATTATAGGCATCTTCTTATGAAAAACTCTGACAATCAACAGGAACCTATTAGGTACTTTAGGTTCATGGAACTCTGTGTAGATCATAATGGTTTTTAGCAGTGGTTCAGGAAGCATGGAACATGCAGATCACATGCAATACAATATGGAGATTACAACAGAAATTGAAGGCACTCAGAAAGAGACTGAGTGTATGGTCAAAGGAAGAGATTGGTGATGTACACCTGAAGTGCAAAGAATGGTAAATAGAAGTGCAGAGACTGGAGGAGCAAGAATTAGCCAATAATGATGATCGAACAAGACAAGAACTAAACAAAGCACATGCCGAATATGTAAGATGGTTGGCAATGCAAGAATCAATGTTCAAACAAAAGGAACAACTGAAATGGTTTGAAGCAGGAGATTACAACAACAAATACTTTAATAGTGCGATAAGAGATAGGATGAGAAGAATACTATTGAACAAAATCAAAAAATCACATAGGAAATTGGATACAAGGAGATGAAAATATTATTAAGGCAACCATCAGACACTTTAAGAAGCTTTTCAACCTTAGGCCAGCCGAGGAAAACAGGAGGATACTGGATTGCATTCCTACTGTGGTGACAGAAGCAGACAATGAGTTTTTGACTACAATTCCTAGAGAGGATGAAGTTAGAGAAGCTATTTTTAATATGTGTCCTAACAGTTCAGCAGGTCCAGATGGATTCAGTGAGGTGTTCTACTAGAAATGTTGGGAAATCATAAAGGAAGATATCACACAATTTGTGAGATATTTTTTCAATGGAAGCAATATCAACAAGTATTTTAATCATACATGCCTGGTTTTGATTCTTAAAACAGAGTCACCTTCCACTTTCTCACAAGTGAGACCTATAAGCCTATCCAACTTCTCTTCAAAAATAATTTCTAAAATTCTATCCATGCTACTGAATCCAATGCTCCCTGCTATGATATCAGAGAATCAGAGTGGTTTCATAAAGGGTAGATCTATTACAGAAAATGTGCTAATGGCAAAGGATATTATCCAAGGAATTAATTTCTCCAACAAAGGTGGTAACATGGTTATTAAACTAGATATTGCGAAGGCTTATGACAGATTGTCGTAGTCCTTTCTTACTTCTGTGCTACGAAGATTTGGGTTGAACGAAGTGTGGATAGACATTATATAGAGATTGGTTTTGGAAGTATGGTATTCAATAATCATAAATGGAACTAGAAAGGTTTTTTTCACATCTTCTCAAGGACTCAAGCAAGGCGACCCCCTATCTCCTTCACTATTTGTCTGCTGAGGTTCTTTCCAGTATGCTTAATAACCTTCAACAGGAAAGTAACTTTACTCCTTTTTCCATGAGTCCCAGTGGTCCTCAAGTGAGTCATCTGTCTTCTGCAGATGACATTGTGATCTTCATGGCTTATTGTTCTAAATCAGTCCAAATGATCATGAAAGTGGTGAAGAAATATGAAGCAACATCAGGACAATTGGTCAATCAAGACAAAAGCTTTTTCTTAATAGATCCTAAGGCATCACCATCAAGAATAAATAGAATGAGAAATGCTAAGGGTTATTGAACAAAGAATTCCCTTTTATGTATCTTGGCTGCCCTATATTTGTGGGGAGGAAGAGAATAGTCTACTTTGAGGTCTTAGTTTCCAAGATATCCAAAAGACTCAATGGATGGCAAGGAAAGTTGCTGTCACACAGAGAAAAACTAACTTAAGTTAAACATGTTTTGCAGGCAATTCCAACATACACTCTTGCAGCGATGAACCCACCAACGGCTACTTGCAAAACACTAGAAAGATAGTTTTAAACTTCTTCTGGGGAGCTAGCACTGACAAGTCCAAATACCATTAGAATTCTTGAGGGAATCTGTGCTATACAAAAGAGGAATGAGGCTTTGGTATCAGATGCCTTCAAGACATTAGAGACACTTTCACAATCAAAAGATAGTGGAATTTCATAATGCAGCAAAACCTAAGGACTAACTTTCTTAGAGCAAAATATTTCTCTAAAGGACATCCAGTGGCACTGAAGGAAGCAGCCAAGCAATCGCATAGATGGAGAGACATAATGAAGATAAGAGGGAAGGCAGAAACTAACATATGTTGGATGATAAATAGTGGAAATTGTAGCTTTTAGTGGGATAATTGGACTGGCAAAGGACCTTTAGCCAGTACTTATCCAACATACTCGAAATCTGCCAAGCCAATAGTCAAGGACTTCATTCAAAATGGAAGCTGGAATCTACAGAAATTGAGGGAAACACTGCCAGACAACTTGGTTCAGCAGGTACAATCAGTCACTATTGGAGATTCAAGTAAGGAAGATTATGCAATATGGGAACCTGCAGCAGATGGAAATTTCACCAACTTTTCAGCTTGGCAGATCACTAGAAGAAGGAAATCTATAAATCCCATGCTCCCAAAGGTCTGTAATAGGAACATACCAGTTAAGATATCCATCTTAGCTTGGAGATTAATGCAAAATAAGCTTCCCTTCCAGGATGTTTTATTCATATTTGGAAACCAAACAACATCAAGGTGTGTATGTTGTTTGGTCCCAGAAAAGGAGACTATGTAACATACATATGTAAAAAGCTAGCCGGCTGGATATCTATGGAGAAAATTTAGGGATCCATTGGGGGTTACCGTTCAAATGAATACTGTTAGAGATCTAATAGCTCAATGGTGGAGTGTTAGGCCAAAAAATGGTATTCACAAATTACAGATTACCCCTATACTAATTGTATGGGAATTGTGAAAAAGTTGGTGCTCATGCAGATATGTGACTTAGAAGAAGTTTATGACTAGAAATATGGAGTACAATGTCTACTGGAATATCAAAGCAGCACTGGGATTACCTTTCCCAATTGTGCTGTAACTTGGCCTTGGTGCAAGCTATGTGAAGACATTGAGAAGATCAAACATGTACAGAAAATCCTCCCTGTAACTTGGAAGCTGCTGGAACAAGGGAATGTCAAAATGAACATGGATGGAAGCTACATGGAAGGTAAGAGCAAGGCAAGAATTGGAGGAATTCTAAGAAATGCAGATGGCAATTTCATTGAATCATTTTCTATACCAATACGCTGTAATAACAACAACATGGCTAAAGCTTTGGTGGCAAGAGTTGGGATTCAACTATGTCTGAGCCAAGGCTTTAACACTTTTGATCTACAGTTGTACTCCTTACTCATCGTGGATATCCTGCAAAATAGGAAAATGTACAATTCTAAGATGAGGAAGATCATTGAGGATATAATACAGATTTTAGACCAAAATCGAGTAAGGATATGCCACTGTTACATGAAAGCAAATCAAGTCATCGATGCTTTGGCGAAACATGCAACAACACTGGATAATGCTACCTTTTATGAGTGCCTCCAACAACTACCTGGAGGAGCAAACGATCCCTTCCAACTTGATAAATGGCAATTACCAAGTTCTAGAAGTAGATATGATAAGGCTAATTTCTTTGTAAGTTGAATGTAATGAGTATAAGAGTCATTTTCTCCATAGGCTCCACATTTTTTGAAGAATGGTCTGGTACACCATTCTTGTGTTGTATACTGTTGTAACGTAGATGTTTTGGCCTAGTCCCCCTCTTTTTTTTACATGAAATACAACACATATATTTCTAATCGGAGGGTAGAATTAACCCCCCCAAAAAAACCTTGGTGCTCCTACAGTATCTGTTCTCGCTACTGTGTTAAAACAGAAATTAGAAAACTGTTAGAAGAAACTGAAAAGCTGTAAAAGATAAGAAATATTCTGAGTCCACAATTTCCTTGTGCGTCCTTAAGGAATTTTAACCCCCTCACAAGTTGCCAAGGTAATGGATTAAATACTCCCAGGATAAAAACGGAATAAACCTTCCTGCAACAGTGGTAATACAAACTGCAGGATACCAACGAACTCAAATAACGGAGCAAAATCACACTTACAAATTTAAAAGAGAAATTGCGAAGTAGAATGCAGGATTTTCAGAAGGAAGTTTTGTATTTTTTTCAGTATGTGAAAAAGAAGTCATGCCTCTGTATTTATAGGCAATTGTCGGAAGAGGTGTGATGCCTGTTCATAATGTGAACAGATATTTGAAAGGAAGAGGTGTCTGTTCATAATGTGAACAGAAGGGAAAAGAACCGTTCCGCATTTTTGATTATACATTCCAGTTAATTCCGTTAATGAACTGGCTGGCACTTAATTAACTCTTAAATAATTAATTAAATAAACTTTTTCCAAAAAATTAATCTCATCGATCGATCATTTGACAAATCCGAAGCCGAAGCCGAAGCCGAGCGACAACGACGGCGCGAGGCTTCATTATCTTTAACTCCTTTAAGAGCTCTAAGAAGTGATCCTACATTTATACACACAAGTATAGTTGTCCATCACCAATGTGGGACAAAGTTTATTTGTCATAAATGATAAAGCTCATTTGATTCAAAATTTTTATTCTCTCCATTTTATTTCACACCATTTCCCAATTCACACTTCTAGTCTTTAAATCCTAATGGCTTAAAGTCCAACAATCCTCCACATGAATGGGAATGAGTGTAACAATAATGATCATAGATAAAAGTTGTGTGATTTGCAAGTAAGGATTAATTGCACCTGGATAAGTAGGTTTCCCTTTGAACTTTTTGTAGTGAGCATATGTCGGATATACTCGATCAATCGGTAGATTTGATATCTTTGAATCGTTGAACTTTAGTGTATACCTAGACAACCATATGTCACACAACCAACCCTTAACCATCTTTTGGTTCTCATTGTTGTGTTCGTTTCAGCCATGAACATCACCTGGTTTCATAAGTGCGTAGAGAATTGGACTTACAGAATTCTCATTGATACGACTTCTACTTCACACTTACATAGGTGATTCCTAAACGTGTAATCCTTCAGATTGACACTATTTGATAAATACCACATCAAACTTAGGTAATCATTAAAGAACTTGTAAAGTTCTATCCTTGTTACTAAATATTGTCTTCATCACGAGAAGTGACCACAGATTTTACTTTGACAAAGTTCGACTGGTTAATCACAGCTTTGTTTGAGCTCCTTGAACCTAGATCTCAGAATATCCAAAATTCTAGGTAGAGTTACCGCCAGGATGACTTGTCCTCAGCCATAGTCCCTTTCCCTTAGATGATTTCTCAACTCCCTCTCTAGTTTGGCCTTTTGTAAGCGGATCTGCCACATTATCCTTTGATCTTAGATAATCAATAGTGATAATTCCACTAGAGAATAGTTGTCTAACAGTTTTATGTCTTCGTCGTATATGATGAGACTTTTCATTATACATAACGCTCCCAACCCATCCTATTGCAACCTCACTATCGCAATGTATGCAAATAGGAGCCAAAGGTTTTGGCCAGAATGGAATGTCTTCTAAGAAATTTCGATGCCATTCAGCTTCTTTGTCGGCCTTATCCAAAGCTATAAACTCTAATTCCATTGTAGAGCGAGTGATGCACGTCTGTTTGGAAGACTTCCAAGATATTGCTCCTCCACCAACAGTAAAAATATATCCACTCTTGGACTTTTTTTCTGTTGAGCGGGTTATCTAATTTGCATCACTATATCCTTCGATAACTGCAGGATATTTATTGTAGTACAAAGCGTAGTCTTGGGTATATTCCAAATATCCCAGAACTCATTTCATTTCCACCTAGTTATGATTGTTGGGATTACTTATGAATCGACTAAGTTTACTTATTGCACAAGCTATATCAGGATGTGTACAGTTCATAATATACATTAAGCTTCCCAACGCGAGCATAATCCAATTGAGACGTGTTTTCACTTTTATTCTTTACAAGATAATGGTTTAAGTCAATTGGAGTTCTTGCACTTCTAAATTCCAAGTGTTTGAATTTTTCAAGTACCATTTTCACGTAATGTGATTGAGACAAAGCCATACCCTGAGGAGTCTTTTGGATTATAATTCCTAGAATTACATTGGCAACTCCTTAGTCTTTCTTATCAAACTTACTAGCAAGCATATGCTTAGTATCTTGAATGTCGGCAATGTCTTTGCTCATTATTAGCATATCATCAACATATAAGCAAACAGTGACTATATGATTTGGAACGTTCTTAATGTAAACACATTTATCACATTCATTAATCTTAAAGCCATTTGACAACATTGTTTGGTCAAATTTCGCATGCCATTGCTTGGGTGCTTGTTTTAGTCCATAAAGGGACTTAATAAGTTGGCACACCTTCTTTTCTTTTCCTGGAACTACAAACCCTTCTGGTTAGTTCATGTAAATTTCTTCCTCTAGATCATCATTTAAGAAGGCTGTTTTTACATTTATTTGATGGATTTGAAGACCATACAAGGCGGCTAGCGCTATTAGCATCCGAATGGATGTAATTCTTGTTACCCACGAGTATGTGTCAAAATAGTCAAGACCTTCTCGTTGTCTAAATCCTTTGACAACACGTCTTTCCTGTATTTGTCAGTAGTACCATCGTCTTTCATTTTCTTCTTGAAAATCCATTTAGAACCCAAAATTTTGTTACCTGGAGGAAGATCAACCAATTCTCAAGTGTGGTTGCTCAATATGGATTCTATTTCACTATTGACAGCCTCTTTCCAATATTGTGCTTCTAAGGAAGACATTGCTTCCTTGAAGGTTCAGGCTCATTTTTAGAAAGAAAGTCAGAAAATCTAGACCGAATGAAGTAGATGTTCTTTGACGTTTACTACTTCTCGAATTTTCCTCATTAGGCATACCATATGTTGTTTCCTCCCAAGGTCGTTTTTACTTTTGGTAGGACAAGTCACCTTCCTTTTTAAACGGATAAATAGTTTCAAAGAAATCAGCATTATCAGATTCTATTACCGTATTAATATGGATCTCAGGATTTTTTTATTTATGAACCAAAAAATGATATGCCTTGTTATTGGTTACATATCCAATAAATACACAATCAACCGTTTTGATCCTATCTTCACCCTTTTAAGATTAGGAACATGTACTTTAGCTAAACACCCCCAAACTTTGAAGTATTTCAAGCTGGGTTTCTTTCTTTTCCACTTTTCATACGGAATGGACTGTATTTTACTGTGGGGCATACAGTTGATTATTCGGTTTTCTGTAAGTATAGCTTCCCCCACAAGTTCTATGGTAAACCCGAACTTATTAACAAGGCATTCATCATCTCCTTTAATGTTCGATTCTTTCTTTCTGCAATTTCGTTAGATTGAAAAGAGTACGAGGCAGTTGTTTGGTGAATAATGCCATTTTTCAAATATATTTGTTCAAAAGGAGATTCATATTCGCCACCCCTCTCACTTCTTATCATTTTGATATTTTTGTTAAGTTGTGTTTCAACTTTATTCTTGTATTGCTTAATGCATCAATTGCTTCATATTTACTACTATGTAGGTAGACATAGCGATATCTCGTACTATTTTCAATAAAAGTGATAAAGTACTTTTTCCCATTGCGAGATGGTATTGACTTCATATCGCAAATATCTATGTGAATCAAATCTAAAGGACTTGAATTCCTTTCAACAGACTTATACGGATGCTTAGCATACTTTGATTCCACATAGATTTGACATTTTGAGTTAATGCAATCAAATTTTGGCAATACTTCCATATTAATCATTTTCCATAATGTCTTGAAGTTGACGTGGCCTAAGCGCGCATGCCATAAAGTGTTTGACTCAACTAAGTAAGAAGAAGCTTCAACTTTATTGATAGGAATAGCTATTACATTTAGCTTAAAAAGGCCCGCATTCAGGTACCTTTGCCTACATATAGATCATTCTTAGTTAAAACAACACTATTGGAAACAAACACACACTTAAATCCATTTTTGACAAGAAGTGCTCTAGATACTAAATTCTTGCGAATTTCTGGAACATGGAGAACTTCATTTAAAGTCACAGTTTTTACGAATGTAATCTTCAATGCAATCTTCCCAACTCCCTCGATTTTGGCCGTAGATGAATTTCCCATGGAAAGAGTCTGGTCGGGTCCTGCGGGAGCATAAGAGAAAAATTATTCCTTGTTAGCAAACATGGCGGGTGCCTCTAGAATCAATCAACGATTCTTTCGGATTTCCTACCAAGTTGCATTATGACAACATGGCACACAAGTCCTCCTTCAAAGTTTTCCACCACATTTTCTTGATTCTTCTTCCTTTGTGACACTTTGTTTGGAGCACGACAATCTATGCCCTTATGCCCGGGCTTTTCACAGTTAAGACAACTACCTTTGAACTTCTTCTTGTTTGGGTAATTCTTTTTTCCAGATGCCTTCTTTCTTTTCTTTTTATTTCCCAGTGCTTCCTCAACAATGTTAGCTCCCATTATTTCCGAGTTGCCACGTGACTTCTTTTCAGCATTTTTGTTGTCTTCTTCTATCCTTAGATGAACAATTAGATCCTCAAGTGTCATCTCTTTGCGCTTGTGCTTCAAGTAGTTCTTAAAGTCCTTCCATAAAGGAGGTAAATTTTCAATGAAGGCAGCACCTTGAAATGCCTAATTTATGACCATACCTTTAATAAAAAATTTATAATTAATAACACTACTAATATTATTAATAAAATTATTGAGTCGAGTTACGTTCAGCAAGGAAGTCATGCAAGATGAATTGTAATTCTTGGACTTGTGTGATGACCGACCTAGTGTCAATCATCTTTAAATCCAAAAATTTTGCAGCAACGAACTTCTTAAGTCCAGCATCCTCGGTCTTGTATTTTTTCTCAAGAGCGTTCCATAACTCTTTTGAAGTTTCCATGACACTATAAATATTATTCAAGCCATCCTCCAAACAACTTAAAATGTAGTTTCTGCATAGGAAATCAGAGTGTTTCCATGCTTCAATTACCACAACCCGTTCAGCCTTAGGAGTATCTTTTCCCACGACTAGAACATCCTCCTTGATGAATCGTTGTACGCTTAGTGTAGTTAGATAGAATAGCATCTTCATCTGCCAACGTTTGAAGTCTGTACCGAAAAATTTCTCGGGCTTTTCTGCCGGTGTCATTGTATGTGCTGGTCTTGACGAGGCAGCAACACTCGATGAAGCACCCGTTCCAGCAGCATTTCCATTAGTTTGGGTTTCATTCAACATGTTTTTGCAGAGTTGGAAACAAACAGAACTTCGTTAATTCAATGAAGTTTTGGTATCTTCAAACTGAATACCAAACCAAACATACAACACGTAACAACGGTGAAGTTTTTTTTTATTTTTTATATTTCAACCCATACATTTATTATTCTGGTAAAGTTTTGATATACTTTAAACTGGACAGAACAATTATTGGAGTAGAAAGCACCAAGACTTTAGTCTCCAAACCAGTATACAAAATATAGATAACAGTTCGATATAGATTTCAACACAAAAACGTTAATATAAATTTCCTTAAGCTTGTTCTCGCTACTGTGTTAAAAAAAAATTAGAAAACTGTTAGAAGAAACTGAAAAGCTGTAAATGATAAGAAATATTCCGAGTCCACATTTTCTTTGTGCGTCCTTAAAGAATTTTAACCCCCTCACTAGTTGCCAATGTAATGGATTAAATCCTCCCAAGATAAAACGGAATAAACCTTCCTGCAACAGTGGCAATACAAATTGCAGGATACCAATGAACTCAAACAACGGAGCAAAATCATACTTACGAATTTGAAAGAAAAACTGCGAATCAGAATGCAGAATTTTCAGAAGGAAGTTCTGTATTTTTTTTCAGTATGTGAAAAGGAAGCCATGCCTCGGAATTTATAGGCAATTGTCGGAAGAGGTGTGATGTCTGTTCATAATGTGAACAGATCTTTGAAAGGAAGAGGTGTCTGTTCATAATGTGAACAGAAGGGAAACGCAGCGTTTAGCGTTTTGGATTATGCATTCCAGTTAATTCCGTTAATGAACTAACTAGTACTTAATTAATTCTTAAATAATTAATTAAATAAACTTTGTCCAAAAAATTAATCTCATCTATTGATCATTTGACAAATCCAAATCCAAATCCAAAGCCAAAGCCAAAGCCAAAGTCGAGCCAAACGATGACGATGGCGCGAGGCTTCATTCTCTTCAACTCCTTTAAGAACTCTAAGAAGTGATCCTATATTTATACACACAAGTGTAGTTGTACCTCACCAATGTGAGACAAATTTCATTTGTAATAAATGACAAATCTCACTTGATTCAAATTTTCCATTTTCCTCCATTTTATTTCCCACCATTTTTCAATTCACACTTCTAGTCTTTAAAGCCCAATAGCTTAAAGTCCAACAATCTCCCACATGAATGGGAATGGCTGTAACAAGAATGAACATAGTTGAAAGCTGTGTGATTTGCAAGTAAGGATAGAAACGTAGGCGGGATTGGCAGGATATATAGGTAGGGGTTGTACTTTCGCCCAGGCCTGGTACATTTCGGCCATTTGTTGTTTCAGCTTGTACATTTCCTCCTTCATAGCATTTACATCCACTATTTATTCATCCCTAGCTGGGTCAACAATTGTAGCTTCAATCTCTTGGCTAATCATTTTCGACATATCTTTAGAACGGGTATTGTACGGATGAGTTGCCAGAATGCCAGCTAACTAAAACCACTTGTCTGGACTCAACAACAACAACGTTCATTAGTGGTTAGGGCATTATCAATCGATAATCTCACATTGGGAGCACAGATGCACTTAAACAATTTTGCTCGGCCACATGCGTCATCCCGGCTTTCTTAATTATGGCTTTTCTTTAATTCTTGCCTTTTTTTTTGCTTTGCCAATTCTTTTTATTGCGGCTTTTCCCTCTCTCTTTTTTTTTCATTTTCACTTTTCTTTATTTTTTTTTTTTTTACATTTTCATATGGTTATGGTCGGTCCTATAAAGATTGCTTATATATCGCAATTGCGCTTGAATCAAAAACAAGGAAAAATACAAATACAAATTTTTGGGAATTTTCAAATTTCATTAATGACAAATGATTACATCAATACTAAACTAATATAGTATTCCATTTTTTTCAAAAATACAGACTCAAAACTTTAACTACTATTTTTCTTTTTAAGAGTACATCAAAGCTTCAAACCCTTGGGCCCGCGGGGCATCTCTCGGCATCGCCGCAGGCCGGCTCGCAAGACCCCTTTGTAATTGCTCCAAATCATTCATAATTTGTCAGACAAATACCATTACTGCTGCAGAAGAAATGGCATAACCCATCTTTTCACCATATTGACACCCTTTAACAACATAGCGCGCAATGCCTCGAATTCTTTCCCTAA
>MU781104.1:75393-91940 GCA_026770625.1 Nicotiana glauca
GCCCAGTGTGCTCGAAGTCTCGCCATGTTCCTTTCAGATTTTTCTAACTCTTCTTGGCAATCCGAGACTTGTTTTTTCAACCCCTTGATCAATCGTTCATCAGACACGCTTCTTTCTCGATTTCTAGCATCGATTTTCATTTGGTGAATCTGTGCCTTCAAAGCTTCATTTTCTTGGGCCAATTTCTTTTTCTCTCCTTCATCCGCCGCAGTTTGCACACTTTTCTCAAACTGAAGGTCCCGCACCTGTTGCTCCAATGCCCCAATTTTAGCCCGATATTCTTTCTCCTTTGCTAACCAATCCCATTGGACTCGAGCTCCATCAGTAAACTGTTGTACATGAGGCCTCTTAGCAGGCCTTTCGAGAATTTGAAACCTTTTGTTGAACCATGTCAAATATTCAGGATCCACTTCACCCCTTGCCCGATCCTCTATCATGGTGTCGGGTTGTAGAAATCGACTTTCATTCCATATCTTTCTAATTCTTGCCTCCGGAAAAGTAGCTTTGGGACCCAACTCGATAATTTGTTCACTCAAATCCTCATCATTATGCACCGTTTGAAACCTCCCAAATTGTCGCAGAACCCTGTAAGGCGCATAAGGTTGTATGCTCTGAATGCCCATTAGAAGAATATAGGGAACTTCTGATGAAGTGTAGATAACCTCGGTAGCAGGAAGCCACCCATAAGCCCATTCGACCTTATCCGCATTTAAAGCTCTCAAACATGATGTCCAAGCCTCAACACCTTCGGGAAATTTGATGCCTGCAACCCGGGTTTCAAACTCGTTGATGCAATCGAGTCCAGTCAACCTGAAATTCATATATCCCGTGCAATGGCATAAATGCTCTTGGATCCACATTTGCAATAGAAGATTACATCCTTGAAAGAATTTCTCCCCTTCTCGGTACTTAGTTAAAGCCCGATATATCTCAGCTACGATCAAGGAGACCACCGTGCTAGTATGTTTTTTCATAGCTACATCCACCATTCCTACTAGCCCGAGGTCTATGTTTCCATCTTTTCTTGGGCAAATTACGATTCCTAAGAAGGCCACCATAAACGCCAACCCTCGCCGAGCCTCCCATTTATCTTTATTTCCAGCATGTGTCAGGCCGGTGTTAGGTTCCTCAAAACCCCTCGGGTTACCATATCGGTGATAGAGAAAATGCAAATTACAGCACCCATCCTCTAGACACGGGTCTTGGACTTCCCGATTGATACTCAACAAATCCAAAAACCGTTGGAGTGTGACCGGTCTAGGTGACAAAGGATATCTATTGCGCATGTTTCCATTAAGACCGGCATACCCCGCTATTTCTTCCAATGTTGGTGTGAGCTCACAGTCAGAGAATCTGAAGACATTTCGAGTCGGATGCCAAAACGGTATCAAGGCTTCAACAATATCCTTCCTTGGTTTTATGTCCATAAGTCCCACAAGGCCACCCAGAATTTTTACCACTGATTTTCTGCTTTCATCCCCGAGATCATTCCACCACAAATGGAGCTTAAGGGGTATCTCGCTCAGAACTGAGAAGGTTTCGATGTCATTTGAATTCATCCTGCACATTTTATTTGAAGGAATTTAATGATTAAAAAGAAAAGTGGCTATTTTTGCAAAAAATTTCATTTTAGAAATTTCATATTCAATGATTAGAATTAATATCAAAACTTCTTATCCTGGGGCCCATGGGGCGTTATTCAGCATCACCAAAGACCAATCGCAAGACTGAGAAAATTTAATACTAATTGCGGCTATTTTAGCAAAATCGACCATGTAATGATTTATTTAATAAAGTGGCTATTTTTTGTAAAGGTGTTAAATGACCCAAACTTGATTTTGCAAATACGGCCTTTCAGCACTTCCGAAAAGGAGATTTTAAGGTTGTGCCCGCAAATTATTTAAAATGACTCAAAGTGGCTATTTTTTTGCAAAAAGGGCCTTCCGGCGTCCTTTTGAGGGACATTCAGCTTGTTTTAAACAAAAATAGCACCACCCGACTTAGTTATAACAAAAATCAAAACTTTGATATTTTCCGGCTATTTTCGTAAAAAGGTGTGGTTGGACCCGTCAAGGGTTGCCTACGTATCTCACACGTGGTGAGAATCAAACCAGCGTAGTTCGGGCCGATTGGCCAAAATCAAAACTATTTTTGACCGACAATTTACTTTCTATATTTTTTTTTTCAAATATTTTCTCTTTTCTATTTTTTCATTTTTTTTTTCAAAAATCCGGCAGCATTTCGGTACTATTTGGGCATTGGTTTTTTTTTCTTTCAAACAAATGATTACCCTCACTCAGTCCTAACACTGCTATTTTTCACAATTTATATACAAGCCGGTCAACATGCGAAGCCAAGCAAATAAATGCAAGTAGCACATAATATGCATCAAGATGGTCATTTCAATTCGGGTCACCTGTCCTAGACGGACCCAACCCCTGTGTTGAGTCCCCTAAATCAAAATGCAAATAAGCGTCCTACTAGGGATCCGGCATGAGTTTATTGTTTAACTAGGTTTAAGCCCTAGGTTTATTGGTCTAGACCTAGCTTACCCGAGCGGACAACTCGGGCCGAGGGGGAGGCAGTGTACCGGGGATACAGAAGCTCGCCCGGCTTTGCAACTTATCCAAACCTCGTTCTAAATTGGGAAAAAGACTCTAACAGAAGAGAAGCTACACAAAGTGCACCCTTCTCCATGATGTAGAAGACTCAGAAAGAGGGAGGGATTCGCGACAATTTATATACAGTTCAACGGATATTAAAGCGGTAAATATTTAGCACGGAAAGCATGGAACATGTATCAAAACCAAATAAATCCAAATACAACAATTTAACTGAGCTCGAATTCTTGAACCCTGAACCAGAGATTCTGGGTTCGATCCCCAGCAGAGTCGCTAGAGCTGTCACACCTCTTTTTCCGAAAGGCTTTACTACACCCCGTGAAGGGTATAATAAAAAGGAGTTTTTCCACTTAAAGGACAATTGAAACTGGGTTCGTTTTTATTTAAGATTCAGAGTCGCCACTTGGGAGATTTATGGTGTCCCAAGTCACCGGTTTGAATCCCAAATCGAGGAAGGGTTTGACTCTGTTTAACAGTCGCGAACCAGAAATCCGGGTAAGGAATTCTGTTAACCCGGGAGAAGGTGTTAGGCATTCCTGAGTTCTGTGGTTCTAGCACGGTCGCTCAACTGCTATATTTGGCTAAATTTGATTTTATACATGTTATCCTATTTGTGCAATTTTGACAATTAATTACCGCTTTGGTTATTTTTTATTTTAAGAAAGTGAACGTCGTTTAAGAATGTATTTTCGGATCACGTCACATGAAATGCACCCGGATCCTCGACACATTCCTATTCAACATTTTCAAATTTGGATTTGTGTCGCATGAAATGCACACCCGTATTAGGAAGGTAAGATTATTTAAAATCGCGCCTAAAGCGACTAACGTGTTGTTATCTTTTGGGAAGGCCGTGAAATTCACTAAACGGCCTGCCCCGAATGCTAAGTATTTTTTCAAATTAAGTAATTAATGAGGGCCCCGCAATTATGTATTTTTATTTGGTGAGGCTCATCTCATTGTTATTTATTTAAGGCCAAACTAAAGTAGCTAATTTTTCTATTTTTTCGTCTCTAAAGGTTAATTAATTCATGAATATAAATTCAAATCTCAAATTCAAGTCCGGATTCAAACAAAAGGATAAAACCTTTTAGCTTGAACCCGCTACCTAATTCAAAACTTGATTTCATATTGATGAATTAATTTTCATTGTTCCTAATGTATTTTCAGCATAAAAATTATCCAAAATGCCTTTGGGCCTCAAGAGATTTGGCCCAATTATGCCATACAATTTTCCAATTCTTAATTTTTTTTTTAATATTATCATATTTGAGTCTTTAGCTTTTTAATTACATTGTCGTAACATTTTAAGGCCCGCTGGAATTTTAACAATGCAAATAAATACTGGCCACTCATAAATTGAACCCGTGAACATGAGCCCATTTCCAATTGTACACAAGTTGATCATCAATTCACAGCCAAGACGTTCAATATTACTTAAACATCCCTAGTTCTTAGCAGAGCAATTCTACATACATGTTGAAGTCACTTAATGGGATAAAAAGTGGTTTGAATTTAAACATGCTTTTATAAAGAACTTTGTCACACTTAATTTGAACACAATCAAATTCTAACAATTTTTTACCAATTCTAATATTTCAGTGATAGAGCTTTCAGTACTAGTATCTAAATGAGCAATTAACCCGAGCCTTTACTAATTAAAATTCATAATATCAAATATCAAACAAAACTGGACTGTCAAACCTGCTACCAATCTATATTTTATTACTAGATTTAAACAAAGGCCATCTCAATCTATTTTTAGTGATTCCGTCTACACAGGAAGAATCATATCACATTATGACAAATAGTCTATGTAATGAACAGTCCAATTATTACAAAAAAATCAATCAATCTAAATGTAATTACAACACTTCTAACACAGAATCTCAATCTAATAATCTAAATACAATGAAACAATAGATTTAGAGTAGAAAACTAATTTCAGCTTCTTATTCACTTGTCAACAGAAGGAGATACATCAATTTAACTTGAAGTATGTACCTGAATCTCAATAGATTGAGGAGAAAGTCAGCCACAAAAGCAACAGTGATCAATACAGCTCAAAATTAGTTCAATGCTCCAGGAAGATTTGACAAAAACTCAAAACTAAGATTCGATCATGAACCACAGAAAATGACTTCAAACTAATCTCAAATACTTCAGAGGTTCAACAGCCCAATATCACTAACTAAATCAAAGTAACTGAATCCCTGAAATCATTTTTATTTGTTTCAAATCATCTCTGATCAAATTTGAACTTCGAAGATTGAAATTTAAGCTGAAAACTCAATGGAACACTGTTTGTTTCTGGATTTTCACTGATTTTTATATTGTTTTTGGATTTTAGAAGGAATTTAGATTTAGAAGAAGGAAATTTGGATCTGAAAATCTTAATTTCAGATCTGGAACTTGTCAGATATTTTTTGGGGAATTTTTGGGGTGCCAAACTTGTGACTTAAGGCAAGTAAGCTGCCTTTTATAGGCTAACTTAAAGGGGAAGCTTCCAGATCTTGTTCACACCTTTTCCCCCTCTTTATTTCAGATTTTATTTAATAGTCCCTAATTTACTGACTTGTTACTCAAGTTAGTGCACCTAAACTTCTAAAATTCTACCTAAAGTCCTATTGT
The DNA here is from genome assembly GCA_026770625.1 of Nicotiana glauca. Classification (NCBI taxonomy): domain Eukaryota; kingdom Viridiplantae; phylum Streptophyta; class Magnoliopsida; order Solanales; family Solanaceae; genus Nicotiana; species Nicotiana glauca. The sequence continues at coordinate 80,646 of MU781104.1, forward strand.
AGAAGATTCTAGATGATTCTAGTGTAACCTACAACATTCTTTCTATCTAGGAATACCTAAATTGCCCTTAGCACATCCTAAAATTACCAACTGATGCAGCTATACCCAATTTATCCCTTAACACCCTGTTTATTATCCCTTAAACCAAAACAAAATCTGGGCCAATTGACCTAGATCAATGAGCCAGGCCTTCTGATTTTAACGTCCATATAAAACAGAGAATAAAGCAAATAAAACATGACAAACTTAATTTTGAAACCAACCCCAATCTGATTAATCAACAAATTTGACCCTAATTTATGCAAATAAAATGAAATCATTTTGATCGGAAACGAATTAACCTACAACTAATATTATGCGAAACCAAACGCTGAGTATCAGAAAATAGAAGAAAAAAAAAAGCAAAGAAGGGACAGAAGCAGAAGAGAAATAAATCAACTGAAGAAGATGAAGGATGAAAGATGGAGTAAATACCTTTAAAACACTTGCCACAAACTGACAACCTTTCGAAAACTCCGATTTGATTCGAAACGAGTATTAACTGTATGTTCTCAACGAGAACAAACAATCAAAACCCGTTTCAAACCCTATCGCTTAAAGAAAACTGGAAAGCCTTGACGAGTTTCTTTTCCTCTTGTTTTCAGATTTAAAACGGGCATATTTAATGTGGACTTAAAGGGAAAATGGTGATGGATTGGGGTTCACGGAAGGCTAGTGATTGCATGGATGATATTTGGGTGGCTTCAAGCTCCGCCACCGGTAACAATGCTGGACCTTAAAGGCTAGGTCTCTGAGATATGAGGGAGGCAAAGGAGATGAACAGAAGGTAGGCGTGTTTGGTCTAAAATGGTCTCTTAGGTTTTAGGACATTAATATGTGAGAATAGGGGGGGTCCCTGGCCGTTGGATGAAATAAATGAAAGGCCAAGATTTGTCGTTTGTCGAACCCAAAATGATACCGTTTTTTATTTGAGCGACTGGACCGGATTAATGCTAAAATTTGGGCCTGGAACGAGTTATTTCTTTGGGCTAGGTTTGATGAGCAACCCAATTTTAAGTAGCCTCTCATTCCTTTTTTTATTTTCCTTTTGTATTTGTTTTCTTCTTTTATTATTTTTATTTATTTTTCTTTTCCTTTTGTATTTATTTTCTGATTTCTTATGAAGATGGAAAAAATAGAAATAGAAACTAAACTAACTAATTAATGCCTAAAATTACTCGGAAAACTAATTCGCGACAATTCCGCAATAAAAATACAAAAGTGAACCATTTTTTGTGATTTTTCATGTTTTGTTCTAAAACAAATTAATACCTGATTAATACAAAATGTGAAATCAAATTCCTAAATGCAAATGCATATTTTTTTGTATTTTCATATGAATTATCATGCACGAATAAAATGCAACCAATTAACACAAAATTCAACAAAATTCACAAAAATTATAAAATAATAAAGAAATCATTTTATTTGAAACTTTTGGAATAATTTTGCTTAGGGCAAAAATCACGTGCTCACAAATATCTTCTTCGATCCTTAACTTCGTGCTATACCTGTTGTAAACGAAATTCCATGTCGTTGCTGGGAATTTACGAAGACTTTCCTTGAGTCACCTCGTGGCTTTTGAACTTTTTTCATTCGAATTACTAGTGGAAGCTATAGCTTCCCAATTATCCGGTACACGTGGTAGCGTCATTCTTTCACGCTGGAACCTATCCACGAACTCTCTGAGCAACTCTGAGTCTCCTTGTTTGATTTTAAAAATATCCTTCGTTCTCTTTTCGACTTTTTGAGCTCCCAAATGTGCTTTGATAAATGAATCTACAAGCTCAACTAAAGAATTTATAGAATTTTCGGGTAAAAGAGAATATCATGTTAATGCTCCCTTAGTGAGTGTTTCACCAAATTTTTTGACCAGTACTGATTCAATTTCTTGTTTGGTCAAGTCGTTTCCTTTTACACCAGTTGTGAATGCTGTCACGTGGTCTCGTGGATCAGTTGTTCCATCGTATTTTGGAATATCAGGCATTTTGAATTTCTTTGGGATTGGTAGAGGAGCAGCGCTTGGCTTCCAAGGTTGCTATGAATATTTGTCCATATCTATTCCTTTGATTACAGGCGGTACTCCATGTATTTGCTCTATGCGGTCACTTTGCTCCTTGAGCTGTTTCTGCAATATTATAACTAAATTTTGTAAATCGGAATTGACTAAGTTACCTGGTTCTCCATCTCGTGACGCACTGGGGATTCCGCCACTTCTTGAAATTAACAAGCCCAGAATGAGGGTTTTCCAAAGTGTGGGTATTTGGAATTGGTGTTGATGGTGCAACAGGTAATTGGCTGGCAAAGGCCTCAAGAGCTTTATTGACCTGTTGAGCGATCAGCTTCTGCAAAGATTCATTGATAGCTTCATTGTTGTCAAATTGAGCATTTGCGTTTGAGTGAGATCCAACAGGATTTCTTCTCGAGACAGCCAAGGCGAGCTTTGTGGAGAAGGGATCGGAGTGTGAACATCTTGTGGGTCCCCTTGGAGTTGATGGTTTCCTTGGTTTCCTTTGGTGTTATCGTTAACATTTGATATGATTGTTGATGTAAAGAAATTGGTTAGGCTAAGAAAGAATAGATTATTAGATTTCCGGTAATGGAACCAATTTGTTTAACCAAAAAATAGAATTTCGGTCAAAACTTTATTTTTAGAAGAACTCGGGTTACTGATAATCGAAAATGAATGAAAGAAATTAATTTTGATAACAATAAGATAGATAGCAGAAAACAAAATAAATCAATATATTCAATTGATATTTTCGTGTCCTTACAAATAACCAGACTTCTCATTTTGTTTTGCCTTTGTCATAATGAGACCATTATAGACAATTAAAGGCATTAAATGCTCCATTATATAATCATTATAATTTAATACAGATTCTCTAATATTTTTGGTATTTAATGCTTATTAAATACCATATATGTACTCTTTTGTGCTGTCAGAATCATTCTTCTTGACTTTTAGATTTAAATAGGTACGAGCATCGAGTCTTTTGAATATTTGCTCGTGCCTCTGCTCGTATTTGTTGCAACTCGTGCCTCCTTGCTTACCATCATTCTTTGACCAGCCTTCGTGTCATGACATGTCATCTTTCAATCACTTCAATATGCAAACTCAATTTTTTCCAAAACAGTACCAATGAACCATTATGCAGTAATATTAGAAGTTCCTAAAATATAGGGGAAAGGACAATAGATTTACTCAATAACCAAGTAAACAAATGAAAGGTACTAGCATATTAGTTTCGTGTAAACATTCGAATGCTGATAAGTTTTTGCATATAAATCCAGCCTTTCCAAGGGCAAAGCTAGTGTATAGGTTGGTTCGACCAAAATTAATAACTTTGATTTAAATTTTGTATATGTACAAATTAAGAGTTAATTTAGAACTTAGTAATTAAAAAAAAAACTAATTTAGAACATAGCTCCGCCTCTCATCTTTTTTTGTTAACATAGTAGTACGTAGTTTCCATGATCTTTCCTTTCGGATCCTCATTCGTCTGCTTTTTCTTTTTTTTTTTTTTTTTTTTTTNTTTTATGCCATAGAGATGCTCAGTTTTTCAACTTGTGAGTACTTTTTTAAGAAATGAATGAAGAAAAACCGTGTACGGTTTCATGAACTAGGGTTTAGCGCTTGATGAAGATCTATAAGTACTCGCACTTATGTGCATTTGTTATCCATCTTTGGACTCACTTCGTGCTTCATTAAATTCATTTTCCTCTTATTGATTCTTCGAAAGGTCAGTCTTTAAATTCATTTCTTGATTTTTATTTTTCATTTCTGTCCTCAAAAGAAGTAGCACTAGTAGTGATTCAATTCTTTGGATTTTCATATCTATCATATCTGACTATATAAAATTACATACTTTTGAAAAGTTTCTTTACAAGTGATCAAAATTGGGATCGAGCATGGCTGAAGGTGGCAATGTATACGTGGCTGCCCCTGATAGAAAATGGAAGCTACCACTCTTCGTTTTCTTTGAAGATGTTAGGTACATTTTCAAATACGTATGTCTTTTTTTTTTCTTTCTTTTTTACTTCTATAGACATCAAATGCTCAAGCTAGCATATTTCTTGTCTTCTTTTTGAGTCAGAGAGTTTTTCATAAACATCCTATTTACTCCCCAGGGTAGGAGTAAGGTCTGGGTACACTCTACTCGATCTTCCCAGATCCACTCGTGAGATTTTTACTGGATTGTTGTTGCATCTCAAGTATGTGAATTTTCTTACTTTGCATATTAGGATAGTAGTTATATTAAGATGCTTTATTCATGAACTAGGAAAAAGAAAAAGATTAGAATCATATTATGATAAATGTACTGGACTATACCTAGGCATGCACTATAGTCATTTTATGTAAGTCAAGTTAGAAGAAGAATATTTTTACCTTTAAAGAAAATAATTGATTTAGAGCACTCAAGTATGTGTATCTAACAAGTTGTTACTTATTTAGGCATGTGTTCAAGTGGGATGATCTTGGTAAGGAAATCCTGAGTATCGCGTTCCCTGCAGCTCTAGCGTTAGCAGCTGATCCTATTGCTTCCCTCATTGATACTGCATTCATCGGTCATTTAGGTACGTAAGGTTTGATCCAAAGATTTCATTAATTTAAATCAAAACCTGAGGATACTTGCAAGGTAATATCTGAACGAAAGCGTAACATCTTGTCCTCCGTTGGAAGATTATGTCGTTTACATCAAATAGAAAACCCGTTTTCTGCACAAAAAAAAAAAAAGTTAAAGATTTTGTTATTGATTGTTTACTACAACCAGATCAACGAATTAAGATGGTGCTTTTCTTATATATAATACAATTTTCTTTTATAACATAATTCATCAACTTAATTATTGAATCTTGATCTCTCAATTTAAATTTTTTTTTTCTCACCAAATATTGGTTCTTTACCACAGGCTCAGTGGAAATTGCAGCAGTAGGAGTGTCGATTGCCATATTTAATCAAGCCTCTAAAGTGACAATATTTCCTTTAGTTAACATAACAACTTCTTTCGTTGCCGAGGAAGACACTGTTAAAAGAATTAATGAAAAAGCAGCAATCGCTGACTTAGAGAAAGGTTCAAAGGAGAAGAATGATATAATAGCACCAGTAACTGATGATATTAACCTTGAGAAGAAGGAAAAATGTGACTCTGCACCTGAAGAAGGTATGTATGTGTGTGTATGTATATATATATATATATATATATACATGAATTATTGAAGCTCTTTTTTTTTCCTTTTCAGTTAGTACCTTAGAGTTTTGGTTTATCGATCGACCTGAATTGATTGTTTACCTTTACAGAATTGAAGAGAAGAGTATGCAAGTATGAAAGTAAATGCAAACTCAAACGTAAGAAGCGACATATTCCATCTGCTTCAACTGCAATCCTCATGGGCTGCATTCTTGGCCTTTTGCAAACAATTGTCCTTATATTTCTCGCAAAACCATTTCTAAGATTAATGGGTGTGAAATCTGTAAGTATTATACTTAAAAATCATCACTCTATCTTCACTTTATATTTAGCTGATCTTCAATATAAAATATAGTACTCCATAGTGACATGCTTTTAATTTAAATTATTGTAGGGATCTGCTATGCTTTCCCCAGCAAACAAGTATTTGAAACTGAGAGCAATTGGTGCTCCTGCAGTCCTCCTTTCTTTGGCTATGCAAGGTGTATTTCGTGGTTTCAAGGATACAAAAACCCCTTTATACGCTATTGGTAAGTACGTAGTTTAGACTATTTGTAGTCTCGCTCTTGAAACAATTATTTATTCTACCATTGAATTACCAGCAGCTACTTAATTAATTAAAGTACACCAAATGAAATTTGAGATAGTAATTATTGATCTAACACTTGCTATCTTTTTTTTCTTTTGTTTTTTGTGGTGTGTTAGTTGCTGGAGATTTGATAAATATAGTTTTGGACCCAATCTTTATTTTTGTTTTCCATTGGGGTGTTAGTGGTGCTGCCATTGCTCATGTTCTTTCTCAGTAAGTCCGATCCTTTGATCTGAAACTAATTAATTATGGATAAATGCTGTCACACATATCTCACATTGTTATGGTTTTTTTATTATAGGTACGTGATATCAATTATTCTCCTATGCAAATTGATGACAGAAGTTGTGTTGTTACCTCCTAGTGCGACAGATCTGCAGTTGAGCAAATTTCTTAAGAGCGGTATGCAAACAGTTTCAAGTGAAGGAGTAACATGCATCTCTAGTACCTACACTTTTAATAAGAGCTTGTTTCGAAAGCTACCCAGTAATTGGATTTGAGTATAATTGGATGTAATTACACAGTTTGGTATTTTTGTTTACCAAGTAATTACTTGGTTAGCATAGAATTAAGTGTAATTACTATGACAAACAAACAGGTCGTCGTAATTACACAACTGTGTAATTACTAGGCTGTGTAATTACTACCCTAGCACCAATTCCAATTACGTGGTGACTTTCCAAACATACCCTAAATCAAACTCCGGGATATATATATGTTTTGGCATTTACAACTACACATATATGCATGCCTTAAAACAACTGACCTTAGCTTCCATCTTGTTCGCATGCACGGGCGCAGGATTTTGGTTACTAGCGAGGGTGATAGCTGTCACATTTTGTGTGACTTTGGCTGCATCATTGGCTGCAAGGCTGGGCTCAGCACCAATGGCTGCATTCCAAATTTGCTTACAAGTCTGGTTAACTTCATCTCTGCTTGCTGATGGATTAGCTGTAGCTGGACAGGTAATCATAAAAACTTCTATATATATACTTGTACTATTTGTTTTGAATATTCAATTATATATTCTCTAATTACCAAATATCTTCTTTTCTAGGCAATCCTTGCTAGTTCTTTTGCTGAGAAGGACTACCAAAAAGCGAAGGCTGCAGGAGTTCGAGTCCTGCAGGTATATATATACACACACACACTCCTTAAATGACTTTCAAAATTCCTCCTGCTAAAACAAGAGCTTGAAAAACAGTTAATTAATTGAGAGAGTTTTCATTATGCAGATGGGGTTTGTGCTGGGATTGGGACTTGCTTTCGTTGTTGGTATTGGTCTATATTTTGGATCTGGAATTTTTTCAAAGGACCTAAATGTTGTCCGCATTATAACCATTGCCATCCCGGTATATTCATTAAATCACCACAATTAGTTTTTTTCCAGTCGTACTTAGTTCTATCTTTCTTTCACTATATTTAACTATTTCCTTTTTATTGTTCACTTCACCAGTTTGTCGCTGGTACACAACCAATCAACTCATTGGCCTTTGTGTTAGATGGTGTCAACTTTGGGGCAAACGATTTTGCATACTCTGCATATTCCATGGTAATTAAGCCTCCCTCATGGAGTAGTTCTTATATATATTGGAGAGAGATAAAAGAGTTAAATATCATTCTTTTTTGAATTTTATTACAAAAAAATTCTAAATCTTTTTTATGCAGGTTTTGGTTGGTGCACTAACAATAATCTCTGAGTTTCTCCTTGTTAAAACCAATGGTTTCATAGGAATATGGGTTGCTTTAACTATATTCATGTCCGTGCGTACCATTGCCGGTTTATGGAGGTAATTTGTCATCTTTGTGCTATATATGTAGGTTGTAACATGGGAATTTTGAATTTTTCTACTCCATATGTCGAATTTATATGATGCAGTTTAAATGATCTTTCCTTGTGGAAAATTTTTCGTGTACTTTTTTAATATTTGAATTGTTAATTACTAATGTGATATATAAAGTTTATTTCATCAAACTTAATACTCCCTCCGTTTCATACTATTATTTAAGATAGTTTGACTCGGCACGGAGTTTAACAAAAAATAAGAAGACTTTTGAAAGTTGTGATCTTAAAAGCTTAAGGGGTAAAAGATTTGTGGGGCTAAGTCATTTGTGTGACTATAAAAACTTCTCATTAAGAGCAAAAAGGGTAAAATGAAGAGTTTAAAGTTGAATTATTTTCAAATTTAGAAATGTGTCATTTGTTTTGGACAGACTAAAAAGGAAAGTACCTTATTTAATATGAAATAGAGGGAGTATTGTATCGGTCAAAATTAAACATTTTGTTTCTGAAAATGCGACTGTATTATATAATTTGGGACGGAGATAGTATTGAACAAATTTCAAAAGTCTTCATTTTTTTCCTTAAACTCCGTGCAAAATCAAACATGTTTACATAAATTGGAACAAAGGAAGTATTGTATTTATGAATTTATAGTCAAAATTAAAAGCGCGCTTGATCATGAAAATGTTTTCAAACTTTTCCGAAATTAGTGTTTGGCCATAAAATTTCTTATTTTCACTTGAAGATGAGTTTTGGAATTTTTTCGAAAATTTGAAAAAACTCCAAAAAACTGTTTTTCAAAATTTTCATACTCAGTTCACACATAAAAATTAAAAAACAACCCAAAATTATATTCATGTCCAAACACAACTCTAATTTTCAAATATCATTTTCATTTGAAAATGAATTTTACTCTTTTCGGAATTTTACAATTCTTATGTCCAAACGCCCAATAAATATTTTGATTCTGAAAATTCAACTGTATTACATAATTTTGGGACGGATTTAGTATTGTTTAAAGTTAGTACTACAACATATTCACGATGGTTGTGTCCAGGTATTGTGTACGTTCCTCCCATTAACATTTTTTTCTTCTGTCATCTTTTGCAGGATGGGGACAGGAACAGGACCTTGGCGTTTCTTGCGGGTTCCATCATTGTCATCAGAAGCCAAGTCAGAAATTAGTTCTTAGGATTTCTGTGCATGGCAATATAACAACAACAACAACCCAATATAATCGCACGCAGTGGGGTCTGGGGAGGGTAGTGTGTCCGCAGACCTTACCCCTACCCTGGGGTAGAGAGGCTGTTTCCCAATAGATCCCCGGCATCCTTCCCTCCAAGAACTTCCCACCTTGCTCTTGGAGAGACTCGAACTCACAACCTCTCGGTTGGAAGTTGGTTGCATGGTGATATACTATTATTTATATTTTAAATTGTCCTATATATATGTATGTACTTAATTATCCGTTTGTAGTCTTTTCCTCTTTATCTACATTATCCTATACGTCATTTTTTGTTTGATTTTGTAAGGATCGGATATAGATACGTAACTTGAGATATCTTTTGGTGCCATTAATTTCTATATCATCTCCTTGTGCTGAGACTTAAAACCCTAAATTGCAGAAGTTGTTGAATGAGCTACCTTACAAGTTATTTTTCTTTTTCAAGCCTGATTTATTTGGTGCTTTTGATTCTCATATATCGGGGAACAATCTATTCTTGTCCGCGACAGGCAAGCTGTAAAGAAACATATTTTGTGTCTGCTTTTTTCCGATCCCTAAAAAAAGAAACCAAGTATTTGTCTACTTTTCCTTTTAATTTTTCTTTTCTTCTTCTACTCATCTAGCAAGGAGATCACACACACAGACGCATTGCGTATGCATAATCCTGATTGCTGGATGTTTATTTAACCTTTTCTCTCTTTCTCTTATAAAAAAAGCCAATATTGATCGTCTAGCTGCATGATTTTTTGGGTGTATTTGGTAGGAAAATATTTTCATGAAAAAATTATTTTCTGGTGTTTGATGTGGTAAAAGTCATTTTCGTTTCAACTATCTTTAAGTATTAACTTATATTACTTGCTTCAATTAGCACTTAGACATTGAAGTTAACCAATATATAGAACTGTAAAGAAAGGTTTGTATTCAACAATAACTCAACTAAGCAAAATATGATGCAAGAAACTAAATCAAAGTAAACTAAGGAAAATAAATACAAACTCAATTTTTTTTTTGGTTCGGTAAGTCTACTTTTAATTTTCCTTTTACAAGGGGTTCCACTAAATTAACTCGTTTTCTTGAACACAAGCAAGTAATTATTTTACACGTGCACCACGATCTAATAGCTTTGTCCTTGATCAACATAGTGGAATTTTACATTTGGTGGTTTTTCAACTTGATCACCGCTAACAAGACTGTGTAACCCTTCTCTTTATACTTAGAACACTACAGCTTTTTACTCGTGAAATATATAGCCGATGCGTTTAACCCCTTTATGGTACGGGGTTTTCTTTTTCAGTACAAGAAAATTTAAGTACTGATAGAGGTGGATGTGGATTGTGATATCGGGATCATCTTAAGCTAGTGCTTTCGACACGGAGCATAATTTAACGTGTACAAATATATTATAATTATAATAAATAATAGATATGAACCCATAATTTTAATAATATAATAGGTTCAAATCCTAAAAAACTTTAAAGCTGAACCATCAAGCTTTAATCCTCAACAAGGCTACACTAATGTTTCTTTAGAACTTCACTCCACGATAATTGTCGAAATGTTGAAGAATAGAGACTCCAGAAACCCAAGCTCAAACATGTTATGGCCAGGATCACAAGGGATTATAGAACAAGCCAATGTAGAAGTAATCCGCTATGTTGCTCGGACACTACGAAAGTGTTATCGTGCGCGTGTCGGATCCTCCAAAAATAATGCGGTCTTATTTTGGAGAGTCCGCGCAACATAGGTCATCCATTGCTTCAGAGAGGCAAATCAAATCGCGGATTGTTTGGCCAAACAAGATGCTATGCAAAATGAGAGTGTATGATTATTTACGATCACCGGCAACTTCCAAAACAAGCTAGAGGAGCATATCATCTAGACATAACTCTCTCCTACGACTGTTAAGGAGGTTCCTTCTGCTTTTGGGGTGATTGAATCACCCATGTGTTGTTAAAGGAGATTCTGGTTTGGTCCGCTCCAATGTGCTTTGAAAAATGATCAGAATCTACCGCATATCAAACGTTTAGATTATACTTAAACATAGGCATTTGGTTTCAAGTTTATTTTTAGAGAATAATTAGTCTGGATTTTCTCTATACATGCATCTGTTAGCGTCACTGTGTTAAAAATAAACTGTTAGAAAATAAAGAAAGGTAGAAGAATGAGAAATTTTCGAGTTCACAATTTCCTTGTGTGTCCTTAAGGAATTTTAACCCCCTCACACGTTGCCAAGGTAATGGATTAAATCCTCCCAGTATAAAACGGAATAAACCTTCCTGCAACAGTGGCAATACAAACTGCAGGATTCCAACAAACTCAAAAACGGAGCAAAATCACACTTACGAATTTGAGAGAGAGATATTGCGAAGTAGGATGCAATATATTCAGAAAGATAGGAGTTCTGGAGTGTATTTCGTGTGTAAAAGATGCAGCCTTGCCTCACAATTTATAGGCAAATATCAGAAGA